>BBSZ01007609.1:0-19416 GCA_000981365.1 Subanguina moxae | reverse complement strand
GTTTTGAATACGGGTCCAGAATAAAATGAATAGGTGGAAAATGATCTTAAAAAATTGAACTTTTTCTTGATTTTTGTCATTTGGACTTCTGTGACCCGTAATAACCAAGGTGCCAGAATTAATTAATCTTCTCTTTTGTTGTAATTTTCAGTAGAAGCTATAGCTAAGGATTAAAAAAAAACCGCCGCATTTGCTTTTATCTGCCGTTAGGTGTGGTAACTGCAGATTTAGGGCTTGTTTACGATGCCTCTGTTAGTCTTTTTTTTAGTAGTTTTTCATTAGTCTAGAGAAAGTAGTGGTAATAAATACAAAAAAAAATTCAAAAAAGGCTCGTAAAATTTTAATAATTAGAGAGATAATGAGAATTATCGTTGTCTCCTAAATCATATTCCCAGTAATCTCATTTGATCTGCTTTGCCGCCAAACAATGAACTTTCTAATTTTCTTTAGTATAAAGACTAGGCTACCCAACGGTATATTAAGAATATATCCTAGATTGGACGTTAAAAAAAGTTTCCAAACTTTTGGGACACATGGTATTTTAACCAATCAAAATTAATTAATTAATTAATTTTTTTCTCGGAAAATTAGCAATTATAAAGCTCACTTTTCGAGTTTTTTTGTAGAAGTAGGACAAATGGACACATAGTCAATTTCACTCTGAAATTGTGCAAGAGCAGCCGCAGGTTGTTTTGGCTGATAGACAGCTGACACTTTGCGATACTCAAATGTATTTAATGGAGCTATCGCAGCTATTGGTCTCTGCGATGTTTTTCTGGAAGGTATAGCGTCCAATTCTACATACTCATCCATTACAGAGGAGAATAGTGAGGGTGTATTCCAACCTGAAAGCACAGATGGATTAATAGAAGTTATTACGCCATGCCAATTTCAGGGCCACCAAAAGACCAATTTGAAAAATTTCAGACCAGAATTCTTATTATTTTTTGTTAAAATTTAGAAAACATAATAAGCCTGCAGTTTAGGGAAGCAGAGATTCCTATTTTCGTCTTATTTTTGGGAAAAGTATGGAAGCCGTGTTCATATCAACTTGCCTCTGCTACTATCGGTTAACTGCATTGTCCTGATATTTGGCTACAAGCAAAAAGATAATCATATGAAATAAAACATTTTATAAAAACATAACCAGTTGTTGTTGCCTGATAGGCAGAGGAGGTGGGGGAGGAGAGGTTTTCTTTGATTTGACAGAATGTCCACTGGCTCTCGAACGACCACCCCGTTGGAAGAGCACTCTTGAGTTGAGTTCACTGCAAACACTCATAGAATCTCCTAGCAAACTGTTTTCACTGGGAGTGGTGGAACGAGCTCTAACTACTGGCAGACTAGTGCATGAATTGATAAAATTATCTTCCTGTTAAGCATTTTGGATGTTAGAAATAGTTTTGCGCAAAAACAGTGCATAACTACCTGTAATGTAGCCTTGCTCAGAGCTAGTGGAGTGTTCTGATTGAAAACAGTGTCAGCACAAGAACCATCATAGCTATGCACTGAAGTTTTGTTGGCCAAAGTGGACACTGAGTGATGGGAGAGTCTACAACTTTGCAAAATATTAGAAGAAAAGGTTAAAAAAGCTACAAAACCTTAACATCACAATATGTTTACCGTATCTCCACTAATAAGCCACCCGAGAGGCTTTTTTCAAACTTCGTCTAGGGGAATGGCTTAAACGCTCTCATTTGCAAACGTATCGGGTGAGGCAAAAGTTCGTACCAAAATTTGAACCTTATTTGAAATGTACTATTTCTCACGAAGTGTTTGGTACCATTGAATAGCCTTTTTTCTCTTCTTTCATTTCATATATAACGCTTTTTTGATATTCATTGCTTTTATTTTTTTAGAATGAGCGATTTAGAACCTGATATTGTCAAATCTTGTTCACGGACGAGATCTGGAGCAAACAAGGAATTCTCAGAACGACCGAATCCCTTCCAAGGATCCTCTTCCAGCAAGACTACTTTGTTTGGCCGGAACTGGAGAAGAGAGCGTACTCAGAGCCTCACCAAACCATCGCTGATCTCAAAAGGTCGTTGCAACGAGAATGGAGATGTCTTACACTGGATATTATAAAGAAAGCAATTGATAATTTACCAAAACATCTCCGTTGTTGTATTGCGGCCGAAGGTGGCCATTTTGATCATTTGTTGAAATAAATTTATACACCGTTTAAAAGCTTTTTGTCTGCTCTTTAAAATGGTACCAAACACTGTGTGGGAAAGAGTACATTTCATCATTAAAAATAAGGTTTAAATTTAAATTCGTACGAACTTTTGCCTAACCTGATAAATAAATTTTTATTTAAAATACGCTGTTCGGGAGGGATGTGATAGGAGTGACTGAGGGGAGTTTACTAAATAGCCCTAGCCATGCCTAACAACTCAAGTACATTAAAGTTTTGCTTAAGTGCTTAAAATCAATTTTTTGCTTTGTGAAATATATCAAAACATATCTAAACCCAACTTTTGGGGAATAGTATTTTTAGAACAAACCTGTCAGTCATGGATTGTTTAGAAGAGGAGCTATTAGCCACCATAGTAGGCTGAACTCTTTTTACTGAATATTTTCTAGGCTGTTTGTTCTCCACTACTTCAACCTCCTCCACTGACTCGTCAGCAGATTTTTCGCTTTCTTCTGTTGACTGTGAAGCATTGGTGGATGAGATATTAGAATTGCGTCTGTCTGTTTGTTTCATTCTCTCGCGACCTTTCTGAATTGCTGAGTTGATGCGAACACTTGAATTGACGGAAGAGTCAAAAGTGGAATCAGAGTGGGCTGGAGCGGGCAACTTAACTATACTATTGGTTAGAATTGAGGCACGATTATTGGCCATTTTCATTTGAGAGAAGTTCAATAAACTTTCATTCACATCAGAATACTCATGAACCGCTCTTTCGCCATCATATTTCTGAAAGAAAAACAATTGAAACTTCACATTAAGGTTTAGTTTTTTGAATTGTAACCTTATAAGAGCCTCTAACACTCTTCTTTAAACTCTTTGAAAGACCTCTACCAAAACTTTTCGTATTGAGAGAGACGTTTGGGTATGGCTTTACAAGTCCTGGCAGTTGAGCACCATTCATAATAGAATCATTTTGAGTCGGTGAATTGAGAAATTGAGCAGGTGGAGGTGCAAATTGAGCCGGTGATTGACGGCTTAACTGGGGCTGGGCAAGCACATCAGCACGAGATTCACAAAGCACGGCGTATGACCCCTCAGTTTCCTCTTCGGATTCCTATAAAATAATAATACGGTTATCTTCCGTAAGTCAAATAATGATGTCTTTTACAAGATATTTTGAGTCGGAAGCCGCAGAAACGTTACTGGATTGAACAGTATCAGGTTTCTAAAAAGTTGTTAAAAGTAGCGAAGTATGGATTTCAAAATGTTCAGACCTTAAAATTATTTTGCTTAGTTTTTGTAGGCTCTACATCATTCCCACTGGAATTTGCACAATTTTCGTAACGAAACTCAGAAAAAGAACTTTTTTGAATTGAGTGATCGAACTCATTTTCCAATCTTAAATTTCAAAAAGTATAGTAGTAGCATTTAATTTAGACGTCAGATCAGTACACTGAATGGGGTTGATTATCACTTTTGAAAGGCTTTCGCAGAACTTCGGCTATTTGCTGCATAGAAAGTGTTGAAGGACGCTGGAAATGTGATGAAATATCAGAGCCCTCTTTTACATCTCCATTTCCATAGATTATTGTACCGGTTCCTTCGCCGGAGGACAGCAGTGGCGATTTCTCGCTAATTTCCATATCTGCACTTCGTTGATGATCGGAGACATTAGCAAAAGAAGGTGGTGCACTCGCAGGGGCATTGGTTCTACGCTTGTTGTCTTCTATAATAGTAAAATTTGAGGGATAGAATTTGATGCAAAAACATCCGTACTGATGACTTGAAAAAAACTACTAATGGGGAAGAGATAGTGTTTGGAAAAATATTTTTTTGAAAATTATATTGTTCGCGAGTCAATTTTTTTGATTCGCAAGCTTAAAAACAGAGCCTGTGAACAGCTTTTAGAATATTTTAACAGCACAAGAAAGAGGGTTTCAAACGCAAAAGTAAGAAAAAAATTCACAGCACGTGCACATTCACTTGGGTTGGTTGCTGTATGGCCAAACATGGAAAAACACATAAAAGCTTCAGGTTTGCTAATAAAAGTTATAAAGTTAAGTAGAATTTCAAACATTATGGTCACCCGATAGTAGTTAGTTAATAGTGTAGTCAGTTGATATTTGTCAAAAAAAAACTACATATGGTTTGATAAATATATAGCGTAATCATTAAGTTATGGTGTGTTTTCTGCCGGAATTTGTTTGTGAAGTACCGTTTGTGAAGTATTAAGCCGACATGTCGGCTTAATAGAAGATATACGGTATTTATTGTTTCAGTCTGCGCAATCACAACACCAACAGATGGCTCTGGAGACGACGAAATCGCGTGCTTCAAACCGGAAGGATCCATTGGTTCATACATGTTCAATAAAGTGTTAACCCAAAATTTGCTGTTTGAGGGGGTCTTCTATTAGAGAGGGGCCTTCTATTTTTCAACCCTCCTCTTAGGGGGGCCTTCTATTAGAGAGGGGCCTTCTATTAGGGAGGGGCCTTTTAATAGAGAATTACGGTAATCAAAAAACGCTCAAAATAGCTTACAAAATTAACTTTCAATTCGAGCAAGATTAGCTTTAGAGTTTTCTACAATAAATAGGACCTATCCAATATAGGCAAAACTACATGATAGTTTCCAAACTATTGGGTTGGTCCATAAGTCATAGCGTTTTTTTTTTATTTATTTTATTATCCGACAAAAAATGACGGCAAATTAATCAATAATGTATTCTCCGTTGTCATTTAGCGTTTGAATAGCTTCTTTAGTCAGATTGGCGGTGTGAGGGCGGGCATCGTCGTGCTGCAGAAGAACGCTATGATGCCTGTCAGGCCATTTTTGCTGAATGGCGTTGTTGAGGCGGTACATTTGTTGGACATAAAGGTCGGCACTAACTGTTTGGTTCCGAGCAAGCAATTTGTAGTGGATGACGCTTTCCCAGTTCCAAACGCATAACATCGTCTTATGCAGATGAAGGTCTTGTTTTTCTCGCGGCGTCGCTTGTTTGTCAGGACTAAACCATTCTTTGCGCGACTTCATATTAACGTAAAGGCACCATTTTTCAACCCCGGTAACGATACGATAAAGGAATCTTTGCTGAAAGAACAATGATGAAAAAAGGTGAAAAAAAAAGCAAAAAATGCGTGTGTAACCTTGTGTCCATGAGTTGCGCGATGACGGGCACGCAAACGAGCAGACATTGTCGAATGCTAGTTTTTGTTGTTGTCGCTCAAAGTATGAGGTACCCACGCGCCCAACTTTTGAATCTTTTCCATGGAGTGAAGGTGACGCTAAAAGGTAGTGTGACCGGTTTCCATTATCTCTGTCAATTCTCTCGTTTTTTGGCGTGGATCTTCGAAAATAAGCTGATTCAATCGCTCCTTATTGAACTCAACAGGGCATCCCGACCGAGCCGAGTCTTTGAGGTCGAAATTGCCATTTTTGAATCGCCTAAACCAATTTTGAGCAGTCCTATCAGGAATCGCTTCCTCTCCATACACTTCATGAATCTCTCGAGCAGCTTCTGTGGCTTTGGTACCTTGATTAAACGCAAAAGGAAAATGGTGTTGAAAATGCTTATTTTTGTCGGCTTGACACTCCATCTCAGTGAACCAAAAATTGATGAAAATTAACTCCAACGAAAAAAGCAAGTACACCATCTTGTAGAGCGAGATGTTCTCTTTCTAATAACACAAAACATTGTGCCAAAACACCATTTTTTAAGAGCTGATTCAAAATTAAAAAAGCGCCATGACTTATGGGCCAACCCAATACATGTAGTTTTAAGGCAATGTATTAGTCAAAATTACCGTGCACAAAACTATAATTTTCCAAACACTGAAAGAGTGGAAAAATAAAAAATAATTAGTCAAAAAATACCATTGATTACTGTACATAGAGTCGTCTCTAGGTTTAAAGACAATCAATAAAAAAACATTCTTAATTTAAGAATCTATTTGGGCGGTCGAGATGGTTCCCTTAAATTAAGAGGCTTCTATACTCAGGGGTGCGCTTTGCCCAACGCGTTGACTGTTAATTCGTCTACTCATATGAGAAAATATAATAATAAGACGTTGTAAAAATAACTCTAATAAGGATTACATATAATTTCGTAATACTTGACCTGATTACAACCTCCTAACATGAACACGCATGACCCAAAAAACGAAAAAGACAAAAAGAGGTCAGACCACTGAAAATAATAAAATATGGGAGAATTCAATAATTAAGGAGTTTCACACAATGATCATTTTGGCGTAAACAGATTTTCATAGAAGTTAAAGTTCAAGTAAAGCAAGTTGCTAGAACTGGGTGTAATTTGAATCGCCGAATTTCTACCTTGGCTTAGAGATGCAGATTCAGAACCGAGAGAAGTTCGCCCCATAACATTAACTGGCGCAGAAAACTTGCTCGGATCGATGCTGTTCTTCTGATGATTGTAAAATTGCTTGGCCTAAAACCAAACTACTAGTTAAAACATAAGACGTAGTCCTAAATGAAATGCCTACTTTAAGGAGACATTGCAATTTTAGACTTAATTCTGGAATTTGCTCACTATAGAACAGAAACTCATGCGGATATGCCCAAGAATACGCCTAAACATTAACGCTGTGTAAAATTTCAAGTTAAAGACGACTCCCTAGCAAACAAAAATGTCCTTACCAGTGCCCGAAAGACAAACCGATTTTCATAGCACTAAAATTACTGAATTAACACAATTTTAAACCTTAGAGCAACATTAAAAATACACCTGGACGTCAAATAAGTCTTCTAGACATAGGAACAGACATTGATTCGGAGGCATATCTTGCACAATTACGAGTGCTAGCCGCTAAATAGGTCTTGAAAGTTTTCCTGACAATACTGAAATCTCCTCACAGTTATATGGATACGAACTTCTTTAGAACGGAGCCTTATTATTGACGTATTCTGCGGATAAATACCAGCGTTCATAAAGAACATCGCTGAACGACCACAAACATCTTTGAGCCACTCTTTCCAAAATATCATATCTAAAAAATAATTACATTTCATTAGAAACTTAACAAAACATACTTACGCTCAACTTGACAGAATGAGAACACAAGTGTTTGCCCCTGCACCTGAAAATTAGACAACGACAATAAATCTCAAAAAGCACTTAGGGAAAACTACCAGCACTGCCAACGTTTTGCTTGTTTTCTTGAACTTAAATCCTAAAACTTACTATTTTCAAATTGTTCGCAGAACAAGCAAAAAACTTACCATATTCATAACCAATATAATTTTGAAGGTAGAACAAGTCGATATGATCCCCTTTCTCGCGAGCCCTGTCATTCTTGAATATTCCGATTAGCGGTGCTTCCGTGGCTGTCCTTCTCTGGCAAACTACGTACCTGGCACGCCACTAAAATAATGGGCAGATTAATAGACAGATCAAAAAGGAACTACTTCTAAAATAACAAACCTTGCCATTACTGAGAATTCTGATGGTTGATTCGATTCGGAGTCCATTATCGTAAAGCACCACTTCTTCTCTTGGTCTCAGCCACTTGCAGATAAAGCTCATATGCTTGTCTAAAAAAGGCAGTATTTGCGTAGGCCAAAACAGAATTGTCGGCAAAATACATTTCATTAGAAAGTGCAGTAACTTAGTAACTATAACTCTCTATTTTGCTTGAACCAAAAAGTTTATTAGAATAAATATTTTTATACAGGGTTCACAATCGTCCTTTTTTGGTAAAGTGTACTTTTTTCTATTTTTTCCCCAAAAAATGCTAACGTTTAAAAAACCTTCGAAGCTTTTAAAATAACCAACGCTGCGAATGAGAGTGATTGGGTTTTTCATGTAGCCTTTCATATACAGTCGACTCTCGATATAAGAGCACCCATTGGGACCGACAGTTTGTGCTCTTATAGCGAGAGTGCTCTTATAGCGAAGGTAAACTTTGTCTGTTTTACAGTCTTTATCGGCCAACCAAATTTTTTTTTAGTGCTCTTATACCGAGAGTGCTCTTATAGCGAAGTGCTCTTATATCGAGAGTCGACTGTACCGTATTCTCTCTAATAGAACGCCACTCTCCAATAAAGCGCCAACCCTAAGGGGGGTCGAAAAATATAACGCCACTCCTGGACGTTTTACCTACACCGTTTCACCGTAAGTTGTGCTTCGTTATCCATTTTCTTGCGGCAGCTTGATATAGTGTATAGTTAAACCTGAACTCTTCTTCTTTTAGGCAATTAAAGATGAACGATCAAGAGAGCAATGAAGTCGGCAGCGAATCAAATGTGGAAAGTGCAGAGTCAAGCCAGGATTCAAGGTTATCTTTTCGCAAGCGCAAGGCCCATTCAATTGAAAAGAAGCTAGAAGCCGTCGAATACGCAAAAAAAATTCTCCAAGAATTCGATTTCCAAGAAGTTAGGAGTTGGCCCCACAACTGTTCGTGAATGGGTCAGCCAAGAAACTCAACTACCCACGTCTCAGTAAGCTATTAAGATTTTATTGTTCTCGTGCATATTGGCTCATTTAGGAAAGGATTAAAACGACTTCCTGGAGCTGGACGACATCTTATCTTTGGAAAGCTGGACGATAAATTAGCCACTTGGGTGCGCGAGCAAAGGTCTGAAAAGAAGAAGGTCTCAAGAAGAATCCTTAAGCAACAAACCTGCGAACTGTTCGTACGCGAGAATGATCACGGAAAAGATTTCAAGGTTGGGTCATATAAGAGACATGCATTATTATGTCAAACCTTCTTGTGTTCTAGGCCAGCGAAGGATTGGTCGAAGGATGTCGATTGGTGGTTATAAATAAAGAATTTGCCTGGTATCAATGTAAAAAGTAATGACTTTCTGATGGAAAAGTTGTTTGAATTTTTTCCGGTGTTTCAAATCCAATGGATCGAAAAATAGAACGCCACTCTCTAATAGAACACCACCCCCAGGGGGGTTGAAAAATAGAACACCATGGCATTCTATTAGAGAGAATACGGTATGTTTCTTTTGATATCGTGTTTCTTGCTATTTTGCCATTTTTCTATAATGACTTTATTATTAGATCGACTTTATTATTAGACTGACTGATGGCTCGTAACTTTCTCGCTCAAAAACTTGTGAACTTGTAAATTTGCACAGTTGAGCACTTGCTGGTATACCTGTAAAAAATAATTTTCCACTAAAAATTGTTAAAATGTTTTGTTACCGTAAAAATTATGAGGTAATGAAACCCATCTGCTATGCTCACCATAGAAACTGTTACTTAGAAAATTGTCAGTTGCTTTGGAAGTCTACAAATTTAAGAGTTCGCAAGTTTTGGAGTCAGAAAAAGAAAGAACGATTTTTACGCCCACTGCACCCCGTGCAGTGATGAAATTAAATTAACGTAAAATGAGCAAAAAAACAGTAAACAGTAATCAAGTTGCATCAGGAGAAGCGGAAGCAGAATAAGAACGACAGAGCCGCAGCTACAACAAGGTTATCATATTTTTTTTTACGTGTCACCGTTATTTTTATCTTGGCTTTCAGACTTTTTTCTAATTTTAAATACAATGGAAAAAAATAGAATGCTGCGGCCGAGAGTGCTTAGGTCTTTCATATAGAACTCACAACCAAGCGTGCGCTTCTTTTGATCGCTGCTCGTTAAATAATTCTGACCAACGTGATTCTGTTAGCTGCTATCTTGGTTTGGTTAAAGAAAGTCTTTTACTGGTGTACTTGTAACATTAAAATATTAGGTTGGTGCATTTTATACGACAAAAACAAAAAATATTTGACAAAAACATGTTTAAATAATTATTTGGAAGCGTATTCACCATTTACTTCAAGGACGGTTGCGGATAAATTGCGGGTCGCCAAAATCGGGTCGATCCAGCATTCGTGTTGTCAGGCTTTCGTTCTCTTCAACCACTGCCAAAAGTGCTTGGATCGTTAAAATCCGATGGCCGACCTCTTCCTGCCTTTTCATCCAAGCTGGTATCATCTGATTTGAAGTGGGCAAACCACTCCTGACATTGCCTTTCGCTGATTGTTGCTTCGCCAAAAAGTTCGTTGAGATCGCAAAATGACTGTGTTGCCTTCCATCCTTTGTCGAAGTGGTACCGCATAATATGACGCATATGAATATGTTATTCGACACGCATTTTTATTAATTAAATAGAGAAGATTATTTTTATAGCAATAAAATAAACAAAACGGCAATTTTCACTAAAAAAAAACGCGTTAATATAGACCGCGGATAATTATGCACCAACCCAATAAGATGTACGTAAAATTTTGAAATTTCTAGGGCTTTAAGCGTGTTTTTGAAAATGCCCTTTTTTCAAAAATTTTCAGTGCGAACCCCGCTTTTGTGCCAAATTACAAGCTGAAATTTTCAATACAATTATTTCTTTACAAACAATATAGGACAAAAAAGATTGGATTCATGCAAAAATACGGTTCGTAGTCACTTGTTAAATTTTAAGACATTTGTCGCATTATAGAACTCCTATGCATGGGAGAAATTTTGGGTTCAGTAGCGGGAGACTTTTTGAAAGAGCATTACTGTTTTGATAGTTTGAATTCATTCTTTATTTTTACGTTGTTGTGTGTAGTTCACCATAGATCTGGCGAGAGGTCAAAACCATAACCATTGTTCTGCCTTGAAAGATGAATTGAAAGATGAATGGGTGTCACAACGCCGTCACTTTTAAAAATAACCACTTGTTTTCTCCGCGTCATCAATGTTTAAATTTCTTCGTTTAAAAGCTGCCTGAAGAGTTGTATATAACTTATTGTTCTTAAAAGATAAAATCTGGCAAATAAGCTACTAGATTCGTACAATTTATTTGTAGAAGGCATGGCATCGATTACTTGCACCGAATTAGTGAACATCACAGCTGGCTTCTGTCGACAGATCTCCTTTGATCTACTTTTTTTGTTGTAATCGTTCTTCAAAAAATATTTTACACTGGCTAGCTCAATTCGTCTATTCTTCAATCGCTGAAATTTCTCTGCTATTCCACGCAGTTTTTTTTTATACAGTAATAATCGGCAAGTATACAAAAGCTAACATGGTTTGGCGTCAAAAAAGAACACTAAAAAATTTTTGGCACCTAAATCTAGAGCGAAAAAATATACAACCACATAAAAAACAAGAATGAATTCAACTTCCAAAACTTTGGTATCCTGTAAGACGTTTCCCGGCTTTTGGGACAAATGTCCCAAAAGCCGGGAAACGCTCCTACGCCAAAAAATATATGGCAAAATAACTGAGCATTCAGAGGAACGAATAAACTTCATAACTCAAGAGTTTTGAGCAAGACACACACACCATATATCTCCTGATAAGCGTCCCTCCGATTCAAAATCGTGTTGTAGGCGTTTTGTTTTTGACCCATTTTTTACAGACAAATTTTAGGGACTCGGAAAAATTTCGTCGCGCCGAAATTTCGTCGACAATTATTTTGTCTCGACAAAAATTTCGTCGATAGTTTATAGTGAGGCTATCTCTAAATTTTTTACAATTGACTACAGCTTTTTCTTTTGTACATATATGCCTCTTCTGACCTTCACAGAGTACCTTGCTCCAAGTATAAAATTGAACATTGTTTCGTTAACTGGGGCCTATCGCATAAAGAAACTTTGGTATGCATATATGTTTTATGCATCCAGAGTCACTTTCGAGTCATTTATATCTCAACCCCAAGCCTCCAAGCCCCCTACGCTCCCGAAGGGGGTTTAGGAGGCTTAAAGGGTTAGAGATGCGCGCACAGACTTACCTGCGAGATCGATCCGAGCAAGACTCTTGACCATAAATGCATTTAAAGACTCTTTTTACCCAGCTCCAGCAACCAAAACATGGTGGAATTCCCTAATATAAGGTTGTTTACCTTGGAGGAGCGAAGCAAAAATTTTGGCAAAAAGAGAATTTCTGAAAATTTTAAAGAAGATTTCTAAATGTAGAAGGGTCTTTCGAGCGAAAGTACAAAAACTAAAAAAATAGCCCACAAAACGGTGATTCAACCATGTCAAACCTTCTTTAGAATACCCTAAGTAGTACAAAAAAATGGTTTTGAAAGCCTGAAAGTAAGAAAAAAAAATTCACACCAAGTGGACATCCACTTGGTTTGGTTGCTGGATGGCTGAAACCGAATTCTGTGTCACTTTGGTCATAGACACCCCGGAAATAACCATGATCCCCTTTGGATAATCTACTCCTTGAAAACCATATCTGATGCAGAAATAAAAACTAAAAACTCTTTTTGCCCAACTCCGGTGACCAAAACATGGTAGAATTTTTTAATATAACGTAGTATACCTTGGGGGACCAAAGACACCCATCAACTCGGTATAGGTAATATATGACGAAATTTTTGTCGACGAAATAATTATCAACGAAATTTTTGTACGATGAAATATTGACACCGACCCAAATTTTAGGCAGGTTACCGCCCACGTTTTCTAGCTTATTGTATTTGCTGCAATTTAAATGATGTCATGTACCAACGTTTGAATCGCTATTGTCTCAGCGATTTGCTGTGCTTATCTGTGTTTGCTGTTCTTATTGGTATTTAAGGATCTGAACGTGAGATTTGTTTGGTTGAATAAAGAAAGTAAGAAGTCGTGTTTCTTTATTCTCTCTCCGCTTCCTCTCAAACACAACATTGGCATACTTGCAATAAATATGAACCGTTTCAGCGAATTATGGTGGCTCAAAAAGAAGCAATGGCTCTACAGCAGCAGCAGCAGCAGAAAGTTATAATACAGATGATGGCTGTGTTCTAGCAGCAGAATCTTGGTGGTGACGACGTCATTTAACAAATTCTCGCTGTAATTGCGGTCCTTCCTCGGCTGCCCGACATGAAATTCTTTTCAGCATATGAAAGAAATGCAAACAAGTTCGACAACTGCATGCAGCGTTTCAAGTTCTCTCTCTCTGTACAGCTCCGACCATAGTGGATGTCAGCAAGGTATTACTTTTGATGACTAAGATGTCTTTCGAAGTATATGTTGAATATCCAAAGAACTGCATTCCAACAACGTATGGTCGTTTTTAACATGGATGAAACAATATTACGTTTTTTAAACTTTTCTCTTATTCTCATCCCTTGGTAGTGGATCGCTTTGGATGTCAAAGATGCGGGTAAAAAGTTTTGATATTTCGTTAGCCACCTCAGTAAGTCGCCTTAGAGTCGTATGGAAAGATGTGTCACAAACGCAAAAACCAATAACATGATTCTGAGTCAGATGACGCTTATGAGAGGAGATACAGTAAAGATATTTGTAACAACAATGAGCAGGAAACTGCTGATTTCAGGTCGGACAATAGGATAACAAACTGAAGATAATAGAATTTGTACAATCTTTTACTACGACGCAAATATGGTCTCAGAAGATAAGTACTTTTAAGTGGAACAATAACGCGTTTTATTTGAAAGAAAATGTAAGTTTACAACTAAAACTATTTCTACATCTTTTCTGTGTTTTCAAGGGCAACAGTGTTAGTTTACGGCTAGCAACCAAAAATTCGATATTTTAGTTTTCTTTTTGTAGAGAATCAGTGGTTTTGGCAACCAAAAGAACAACAAAGCTTTTATACCAAAAGTTCGCACATAAACCCTTCGTAAATTTAAGAAAATTCTTGATACTGCTCTATATGCCCCCCCCCAAAAAAAAATTTATAACTAGGGTTGTCAAAGTGGTAAAAATTTTACCAAAATCTCATGTCGTATCGAGACAAATAGCTGATGGTAAAAAATGGCAAAAACATGGTAAATTTTTTTACCATTTTGCAAACAGCATGACCATAGCCTTTCTTTTTTTTTATTAATGCTTTAAGCTATTTCCAATTTATTTGATGCCATTACAATATTATAGTTACGTTATATACGTTTCATAAATCGTATCCGTGTATTGAATTTTAGCATTTTTTCCGCCTTTTCGTGCTTGCACGCCTTCATTTGGCTGTCATTGCGTCCAAGCTTCCTTCAATTCAGTTTGAATCCATCTGCAAAGAAACCACGAACAAGCGTAAGAAATGAGAAATGAACTAACCTCGTCTTTACTTTCTTCTTACGCTGGCTGGATCCACGTGCTAGATAATCGTCATAACACTGGAGAATGCTTGCTGGGGAAGGTTTTTGATGGGTATTCCCAAGGCGTGTACGAAATTGGCGGAAAACGACACTTGGACTCCCTTGCTTGGCGAACGAAACAACGCAAAAATCTTTCTTTTAAGGTGTGAATTGCATCTGGACGTAACAAAGATGGGTCTAGTGCAAAAGAAAATGGTAAACAACAACAAAAAAGCGTGAGAAAGAAGGAAAAAAAGTCAATTTGTCGATGTTTAAAATTTCCCAACTTTCCAATCCATAGGGGGACCGAGACAATTTTTCATAATTTTGTTCAAAAAAACTTTTTGAGCGTAAAGCTTTCACCTTCAACAATCAGTGGAACCTCAGCCGATGCTTCTCCAGTTCACTTCATGGGTTCTTTCCAAAGCCAAATTGCCTTAGATGGTTCATCTTTTAATGGAACACTCTACGTCGTCAAGAACGGAAAAAATCTCCTAAGACTCGACTTCATGGGCGTTCTAAATTACTCTATCGGTCGTAGCAATGTGCAAATTCAAGCCGTTGAAACAGATCATCAATTGTTCACCGCGCATCTTAAAGAAAAATTTGCTTCAGTCTTCAAAGAATCGTTAGGTCTCTCCAAGTTAAGCAAAGCTCGACTACAGCTCAAGGAAAATGCCAGTCCTGTTTTCTGCCCAAGACGTCCTGTCACTTTTGGAGCCATCGAAATTGTCAATAAAGAAATAGATCGTCTTCTCGCCCTCAAGGTAATTGAATCAGTTAGTTATGCTGAATGGGCCGCGCCAATCCTCGTCGTAAAAAAAGCAAATGGTTCAACAAGAATGTGTATCGATTTCTCTACCGGTCTCAATAATGCTCTTCTCCAACATCAATATCCTCTAACTCTGCCGGATACTCTATTTGCTACTCTCAATGGTGCTCGTTATTTCTCCAAATTGGATCTGGCCGACGCCTACCTTCAAATAGAGCTGGATGAAAATTCGAGGAAGCTCGCTGTCATCAATACCAAAGATTGCAGATTCGACTCCTGCCAGGATCGCAAATTGATATGTCTCAAGGATGGATAGAAGGAGGAACAAGCGAGAGATATTAAGTAGAGACAGAAACGGGTTGGAATCCCGACCCGCCCCGAGCCGATTTTGGGGGGTAAAATCCCGATCGGGGCCCGCCCCGAGATGCTTTAAAAACCCCGACCCCGAAATTAGGTAAAACCCCGAAGAATAATTTTCAAATTTTAAATGTTTTGAATTTTTGATTAGTTGATGTTTTTGTAACATTTTTTGACCGTTTGTTATTATTGTCGGTCCCTCTGTAACACGTTATTTAGAATGGCTACTGCAAGCGCTATTTGTAAGATCGAGCTCTTCACTAAATTATCGGCGAATGAAGCTAAATGTAGAGTATGTGACAAATTAATCAAAATTTCTATTGGAAGCATTAAAGCTCTTTTTACGCATGCAAGGACTCATGAGGAATATGCAACTAAACTCAAAGTTATTCAAAAACGATTGTTAATTTTTTTTACCATATGGTAAAATTTTTACCATTTTGACAACCTTGTTTATAACACCATTCCCACCCTCCGTATTAAAGTTCCAATAGGTCAAATTGATCAAAAATTTAAAACTTTAAAAACATTTGGATGGTATGTAAACGGCTAAATGCTTTTGGTGTGCAAGGGATAGAAGCAACTTTTAAAAACCCTTGTGCTGATGCAATCTTCAAAAACACTATTTTATAAGCTTGGACGAATTAAATTAGTACAATGCCTAAAACAAATATTTCCACATTTGCCGGGTATTCACAGTTTTTGATGCTACATATTTTTGTAAATTAAAAAGCCGGCTAATGCAGCCACAGCGGCTCCAAACGTGAGTTTAGACAGTAGGTTTGAATCCTGCAGAAAATATACACGTTTCAAGTGTCTATAATAACTTTTTTACCGTATAATTGCCTATAATAGTTAAGATCTCTTACGGGTATGTAGCCATTGTGGCCAATTGAGAAAAAACCGGTGCATTTGGATTGCCAATATCCGTATTATGGAACTGAATAGGTTGAGGAAGCTGATGCATGAGGCAAAAGTCCTTTGGCTGATACTCATAGTTTTGTTCTACTTCATAGTTCTCTACTTTTGTTGCAACCACCAAGCAAGGCACTTTCGTTCGGTAAAAGTACCTCTGAAATTCCACCCTAGTGATTGATAAAAAAACTGAAAAGAATACTAAATAGTAAGTGGCACAGTAAGCAAAAGAGTTGGGATTGGTGGCATCATAGAGTAGGCAAACCACATCTGCTGTTTTTTCATAGTTGGTCAGCAGGTCGTCCTGTCCATATACATCCACTTCATGCAACTATAAGTAATAGTAAGTTCAGTGCTGAGACGAGTATATAGGATTGTTTAAACATGCCAAAATAGCAGGAAATAACAGGAAAACATACCAAAAGGTGTTTGCATTCGTCCTTCACCTTGACTGTATTGACCACATAAGGAGTGAGATGCCTTCTGTTCTTTTGAGCTATGTCCTGAATATTTCAGTCAACTCTGAATAGTCATAATTAGTTAATTTCACCTGGATACTCTGACCGATTAGGGATCGACAGAAGACACTTTTGCCAGCTCCTTTGGGACCAATAACTAAAGGATGACAAGATCAATACTTTTCAAAAAATTTTATCCAATAATTCCAACCATGGCATTGAAACACCTTTCTTGAAGTCGACTTCTCGAGCACATCCAGACGTCTCTCTCTAGTGACTGTGACCGCTTCCAATTGGCTCTTGTATTCCACATTGAAGCCGAGATAAGCAAGTTGTTCCAGGGATTGAGTTATGTTTAAGGCAAAATTTAGACTGCAAAGTAATCTTTCATTAGAACAAATGTTGCGCGCTGATAAAAAAATAAAAGCATTACGTCCACAAATTGATATAGCCTATAAGCAAAACGAAATAAGCTCTAGAGAGAGTGAATAGAAAGAAAGTAAAACCATTGAAAGTGATCCAGCCTTTGGAATTTGTCTCCACTGAGTTGAGATTCTCTTTGGTCCTAAACAGTTGAAATTTTTAAACTGTTTTTTTTTTATACGAATAAAAAATACCAAGGAAAGGTGGGACAAACACTGAACAAGTTTTGCAATTCGGTTGTTGAAAGACATTCATCATGGTCCTTAAAAGCAAACCAGATTACTCTTTTTCATATGATTACTTAAGGGAGCTCATACTTATCACTAGAGACGGATTTGTATGCCTAAAAGTTCGATCCACAGCTGGGTCCGACCATTTTTTACCTCAATTTTTGACATCTTTTGCCCATTTTGATATTGATGTCTCTAAGGCAAAAAATCATAAGAATTCTGAATTTGCCAGTCGTTTTTACACAACTCAACAATTTCACCTTTAAAAAATCCAACTCTCGATCATACGGACTAAATCGAGAGTTAAAATCGTGGGTTAAATAGAGTTTTTAGAGGTGAAATTGTTGAGTTGTGCAAAAACGACTGGCAAATTCAGAATCTTTACGATTTTTTGCCTTAGAGACATCAATATCAAAATTGACAAAAGATGTCAAAAATTGAGGTAAAGAATGGTTTGGACCCAACTGTGGATCGAACTTTTGGGGGGGGGGGGGTTATTAAATCGAGGGTTGACTGTATTGTTGTAGTTGCAGTTGTGCTATTGTGTCTCAAGTAAAACCTTTTTCCCCAACCAAAAGGACATATATATTTAGTGCAATCAATGATGCGGATTAATTTAAAAGAAAGAGAAGAGCGACACCTAGCAATTGACATAAGGAAGTAGCGAAGGAAAGAAGGCGAGTGATCTGCGACACACGCACTGCCCAATTTATTGATTGTTGATTAGAGTGGGTGTGAAAACAGATGCTTTAAAAGAGTAAAGAATACAGTGAAGACCGTTGGTGTAAAATATTATAAGTAAACAACAAACCTCGTCGTATTTCCGGAAAATTTTGGTAATAAAGTGGAGTCCTTCTGGTGAAATCTCCGTAGAACATCCCTTCTTCACTTTGAGTCTAAAACTTTTGTCTGTTTAACAAAAATGTTTAGAAGAATTCGAATATTTTAAAGAGACTTTATGGTGCATTTCAAGTTTTGCTTCGGACGCTCCGTGGCCGAAAGACAACAAGCAGAGTTCTGGAGTGGTAGCAAATATGTGGGTAGGGAGGTTATATCCTGCTCTTTACCCTCTAGCCTTTTAAGCCCTCGATTAACCCGTATTAATTAATGGTAGTAAATATTTAGGTTGTAGGGAATATTTTATAACCCATACTTCGCAAAATATTGAAATGTACTACAGTCTACTCTCTGACTTAGAACATCTAAGGGACTGACCAAATGCTGTCCTAAGTGGGAGTGTTCTATGCGAGAGAGTGATTTACTAAAACTCAGTTCAGCTATCCTAAGTGATAGCGGTTAAAATACAAATCCAAGATTGTATTCATACATATTTATTACCACTGAAGGATTGCCGCTTCCAGATCTTTTTGCTTGACCGGCTGAAGACAAGGCCGCTTTGCCTGAGCATTGCGACCTTGTCCCTGAGGATGTTTCGGATAGATGACACCGGAAGATAGAAATGCTTTCCAATGCAAAATTTTAAAGAATAGCGGGCTAAAGTAGGGAACAGGCACCCCTGTCAAATCTAAAACAGCACCCAGTTTGTTCTAGAGGATTGGGCTGGCTATTTATATTTTCAATAAGCAAGAAGAGCTCAAGAATCCGAATCTGAAAACAGAATTTGGGTTCTGTTACAGAGTTGTTCCACTTAGCGATTTATGAAGATCCGACTGGCTGTCCTAATGTTGTCCTAAATGAGAGTGTACTTTGTAAGGCTGGGATAGGCCGGTACGTGACAAAATTGGACCGGCCATAATTGGACCATAATTGGACCGACCATAATTGGACCAGCCATAATTGGGCCCAGCCATAATTGGACCGGCCATAATTGGACCGGCCATAATTGGACCGGCCATAATTGGACCGGCCATAATTGGACCGACCATAATTAGACCATAATTGGACCGACCATAATTGGACCGGCCATAATTGGACCGGCCATAATTGGACCGACCATAATTGGACATGCCTTAATTGGAGCGAAACCGCCCAAAATAGGACCGCATTCAAAGTTGACAAAACGTTCTAGCTAGGCTAGCTAGGCTTTCAATTTGGCAAAATGCAACATCAAACACAACTCCTTGTTATTTCCTAGTTGGTT
>BBSZ01007608.1:6460-19731 GCA_000981365.1 Subanguina moxae | reverse complement strand
CCCCTAAGCCTGGTCCCGAGGGGGGCCGTTATATCGAGAGTTTACTGTATTACCAACGACCAAAAAAAGACTTCAACGATTTTTAGATGGCAGAAAAGGGTAACCAACTGGATGCCTTGTCAAAGCTATTCTGCAGAGTCTTGGCTTTTGCACTCAAGAATGGCAATACACTCTTCATATGGGTGTTTCTTGTTGAGGAGAATATAATGTCAGAGTTGTTAAGTGGAAAGACCCTGGAAACCACGTTTCCCTTCTGCTTTAGTCTGGTCTCGACCATCTGCCCGAAACTGATTTTGCCACAAGAGTATTGGAAATGATCGTTGAGCATGGACTCATAGGTCAGGGCACTCATCAGAGGGCACACCACGTCCATCTGACGGTCGAACAAAAAAGTATGGCTGATTGGCTGGTCAGCAGTGGCAGATGGTTCTCCTTGATCAGCAGAAATATTTCTGAAAAAAGCATGCTCTTAAAATTTGTGTTTAGCAGAAAAGTCTTGAAAATTGACCGGAAATGTTTTTCCACCTCCCTGGCTAGTGGTCCTACACAATATGTGGTTGGAATAATGCCTACAAAAGAGTATTTGAAAAAAACTAGTTTTAGCACTTTCGACATAAATCTCAAGTTCTTCACTCCCTGAGTGCAGTCATTATTGGCTTCAGGTCTGACTTATTCCTAGGAATAATTTTGATTGGTCAATCCCAGTTTTTTGGCCCGGCCTTGCTCCACCTTATGTTCATTTGCTTTTTTTTTTACAATTGTGTTTCCCCGTATTCCTTTAGCAGTAAAGTAAAATTCTATATGCAAACAAAAGTTTATTACGAAGACCACCAGTAGGGAAAAAGACTTCAGGAATCCTAATCTGAAAACAGAATTACAAAAAATGGCTTAGTTGTTGAGACATGATGAAAGTCATTCCTCAACTCAGTTTTCAGCCTCGTCCTTCCCACATTTGGTCACATCTCAGTAAGCAAGCTAATTTCGGAAATACTGCCTTGAGATTCGCATATCTTAGGTCTTTTTGCTTGGTGGGGGACCTCAAAATAAAATTTCTTTTTAAAATATAAAATTGTTATCAAAATTTTAACTCATGATGGGGAAAAACGATAAAATTGTTTTTCCTCATCATGAGAAAACATAAAAAAGGTCTGGCGAAGTAGCTGCAAATTATGTTTTATTTTTAAAATTACCATAGAGCGATTGCAAGTGCCACAGTGCTTTCGCTACGCTTAGTGACTCATAGGCGCAAAATTGGGAAGAAGAAAGAGGCAGCTCCTAAAATGGCTTTATATAATGACTTTTTGATTCAAAAAATGGTAAAAGTTACCAATGAAAATAGATCTGACTCCAATGGAATGAGCGAAAGATTGAACTGATGAAAGTCGACCATTCCAAAAAGACCCTGTCGTTCCACTTCAGCATCGAACAAACTCCTGCGACAGTCCACCAGAATAATAGAATACCGATTATTGGGTTGAGACTTGATGAGTTCACACACTTTTTTGGCCAAAGCAATTGTTGGTCGGAGAAGGAAGACGCGATTTTCGATATCTTTGTCCCAGTTGACTACATGGTTCATATCCAAGCGAAGTACTCGATAACAGTTGTGTTCTTGCAGCAGAGACATCGAAGCGATTTTGTCCTCAAAAAACTTCTATGGTCGACTCTCAATTTAGTGACCACCTCTTAAGTTTGAACCGTCCCTGGGCTCAGAGGCCAATTCCTCAACTCGGTTTCAATTTTAACACAGATCTTCAAAGCAAAATTGAAATCGAGTTGAGGAATTGGCCACATACATAGGGGTGCGTCCAGTTCGCTATTTTTTAAATCTTTTTAAATTTGAACAAAAATACCCATCTTTAAAATAATTTTTTATTCTGAAGCCGCACAACCCCTCAAAAATTGCATTCCGGCACAATTAAAAAAAGTTTTGCGTGTTTTCAAACTATTTTTGATTTTCCGCTGACTTTGTTTCAATTTAGGCAACTTTATTTGAAAACTTAACAAGTCAACAATTTTGGCTCGAATCCTTCCTATTTTGACTATATAAAAAGGTGGATTCGTTTTTTGCCTTTGTTTCCCTTGTTGTTTTAGACCCTTCTAAGCATTTTTAAAACGCTAAAGACGATAAAAAAAACTACTTTCCACACTTTTTCGTGGCAGAAACACAAAAAGTTCCCTATTTCGAGTTGGGGGACCAAAGTAAATATAAATGGTATTTTCTGACCGCAGGTACTACACTTGGGCGTACAACTAAACCTTAGGCTTAGGATAGGCCAGCGTAGATTAGCTGAGACTCAGCGTATACCCTGTTTCGCCTATGTTTAGTGGTTCACGACTAACCTACACTGGCTTACCCTAAGCTTAAGACTTAGAAAATATCATTTATAAAGTTCCTAGCTTGGTCCCCCAAGGCAAATTATGAAAACTTTTTAAGCCTTTTGGATTTCCCCGAAACCGACTTTCTGTGGCGAAAAAGTGCGGAAAGTATTAGGTTGAGTAATATTAACGATCGTTTTTCAAAACAATTTTATTCAACGCAAATTAAAATAACATCAAACTTGAGGAACTTGAGAGGTGTTCACTAAATATGAGTTTGACTATGTTAAAGCTGAGAAAAACACCAACTTCTAAAGGTTCAAGTCTAAGAGATAACCTACCAATGGCCGCATAAGCCCATTTTCAACCACAAGCTAAAGAGCAAACAAACATTTTTAGTCGAGTCAATTAATTTTCAAACTTCTTTTGTGCCTGGTATAGACTCCAAACAGTGAATAAGCTCTTCCCTGGTCAACTTTGTTATCAGTGAGAACTCATCGAAGTGGTCCATTTTTACTGCAAAAATAGTCTTAAAAGAGTCAGAAACAAAAAAGGAAAAGGTGTTGTTAGGTGGATTTGAACCTTAGAGACGGAAAAACGATGAACGCAACAGTTTACAACTGGGCCAACAAAGTTTGATGACCAAACACACCCTGTTTTTTCACGTTTTGAAAAGCCGTTAGAGCCTACATACGGAGGAGTAGTGCAAAAAATATATCTTTGCTTGCAAATTTTATAAAATATTTTCATGACACTTCTACAAAAAGACCCTTTGAAATTGGCGCGTAACATAGAGACATGATTTGGCATTGCTAAAGGAAGTGATTTGTCGTCATTTTTTGCATCTTTTGCAAATTTCAGCGGAAACTTACATTTGTGTCTGTGGGCTATTTCAGCACTCTTTATCTGCATTCTAGCCCTTTTTCCTATAGTTCATGCATTTGGTGCTTCCATTTGCGTGATAAATTAACTATTTTAATTTATTTCACTCTGTTCTGTACAAAATGAAATTGGCTTGGGTAAGTCGTTTTTGGCTGAAGAATAGGCAATGGGATGACAATGAAAAATTTGTAGATATCATTTGTTTCGGTCTTTCTGATCTCTAATTTATTTGGGTGCTCTGGCCAAGCCACTAAATTATGCGGAGATGCTCATTGCTCAGGTAGTTTTTGCCTCTAGTGAGATATACCTTCCCCTCAAATTTGCGCATAAAAAGTTCAACTTTACTGTAATATGCATTTAGCATCCGGAGTGTATTTTCTCCAGGCATTCATGTTTTAGATAATTATGGGTGTGCATCTCAGCCCTTAGCCTTCAGATTACTTATTTTTAAACATGTGCCTTATTTTAGAAGTTCTCTTCGCAACCGAATGTCTCCGTTTCTACGATAGCGGTCACGAGGGAGTGCTCAAATGTGAAAAGAGCAAGAAGGTTCAGATTTTCGCTATAAGCCTCAGCAACAGGCCTGATTTGATGGAAGCACAGGTAAAAATATTTCTTTTTTAACAATCTTTGGTCGAAGTACACCGTTTTATGTCCACCAAAAAATCGATTTTAGCTTCTCTTTGAACATTTTGTATATTTTTATGTACAGAAAACATTTTTCCATGTGCTGGAAAGCCATTTTTTAAAAGAACTTTTTTGACCAAGAGTTGACTTTTTTTCCTAGAAGACCAAGGTAAACCAAGTCGGGAGGGTACCTGGATACCCACTTTTTTGATTTTACCGTGTTTTTATTGCTGGAACTGGCATCAAGAGCCTTAGAAAGTGTGCTGAAAGATAGGGATATACGCTGGGTCTATGAGCTCAAAGCCTAAAGCTAAAGGCTTAATTGGTTCTCATATTCAATATATATTGAGGTAATCTCCAGATTTTGTTTACTTTAGCTAACATTATTTAGTGCACTTTGACTATTTAAACCATTTAATTGTGTGTTTAACTATTTAGCACAATCTTTTTTAAAGGGACAGGAAACTTGCTTGTCACGTCACTTTCGAAAATTTCAATTCCCGCGGAACCACTAAAGGCTTGAGGTAGGTTTTCCCTTAGACTTAAGCTTAGGCCTAAGCCTAAGGGAAAACCTACCCTAAGCCTTTAGTGGTTCCGCGGGAATTTAAATTTCGAAAGTGCTATGACAAGCAAGTTTCCTGCCCCTTTAAACTTTATGTTGTTTTAGACCGCAGACGGCAGGAGAGGAATGGTTTACATGAGTCACATTGATATAAGTTTTTGTTTTCTTTTTGCTTGGAGTTGATTTTAATAATGTGTTTTCTTTACTTGGTGCCGTTCGTATTCTTTTTGGAGTCTGCTTTGAAGCTAAATCAGAACTTCTTTGTGGTTAGTGTAGATCCTCAATCTACTATGAAAAAAGTTGTCGGTATGTTTTGTTGAAAGAACTGAGACAAAAAGAGATTTCAAAAAAATTTTAGGCGAGAAGAAAGCCAATCCACATCTTATTAAACTCTATGAAGTCTATGCAAAGCAGTTGGGTATTGCAGTGTATTCATTTGATCCTACTGTTTCGGAGCAGGAGAGACATAAGGCGTCTCATTCGCATGCTCATGGACCCTCACATAGTCATAGTCATGAGCATACATCTCAAGTTGCAGCACAAAGAACTGAATCTCTGCCAAATACAGAAGTGAAGGCGTCAGGAGGGCCTGCAGTAGATCCTATTTTTGAGAATAAGGTAACGTGGGTATATAGTATTTCGGGTGACATTATAGTATTTCGGGTGACTTGGCTTGTTTCTCTTTTCCTTGCAATCAGGCTTGATCCCATGGGTCGTTTGACCTGTTTTTTTTAATCAACGCGGCTTGGTGAGTTGGCTGTAGTGAAGCAAACTGTTGCTAAGTTGCCCTTCGTTTACGAAAAAATTAGAAATTATATATCAAAAGCGGAAATATGCGACTTCTTTGGCCCCATATATGTTGATCAAACCCACCACTTTGTCAGTTTGGTTTTTCTTCAAGCACTACTTACTTTAAGGTTTCGTTTTCTTGTTTACGATTTTATTCAGATATTTTTGGATGCCCAGCTAAACTCAACCGGCGAGCAAAACAACCCAAGTTCTGCTGAGGAAGCAGGCAAACCGCTGGGAGTGCTTAACAAAGCGGATCTTCTTGCAGAGACAAAACAGCTAGAAACCCAGGCAGGTGGGACTCAACAACCAATGACCCAGTTTGCAGCAACTCCTTCTGTTGTCGCAGTTAATTCGACGCTGCTAGAAGGAGACAAGATGGTATAATTTTAGAACCTTATCCCTGTTTAACTCTCTAACGCAATATTTCCCATGTATAAAACGAAATGCTTTTCGTTCAAAATTTTAATTTTTTACTTTTTCTGAGCACATCATGCTCTTTTTTCAGTCTTGGGTGATTTTAGAACTTCATGGAAAAACCGTTAATTTAGAAAGAAACAATGGCTGATAAAATCCCACCCTCTGAAGAAAATCAAAAAGCTGATACTATTAGACAGGAGCAGGTCTCTTCTCCACCAAAATCCACGGTTAAAGTCGCAGAAGATGCTTCTCCAACCCCAAGCTCACCAGCTGGAAATGAGCAGACTGTGGACCCGACTACACATACAGTCCAAATTGCGGAAAAAGAGCCTGCAAGCCCTGCTCTTCAGGAACAGCCTCCAGTCTCAACCACACCAGTTCCTCCGCACTCTCTTTCAGCAGACCAAATTCCAGTCACTCCCTCAAATGTAACACCAGTTGAGGATTTTTTGCACAGGAAAGTGTCGAGTACGGACAATGTGGCTAAAGTTGGTTCGCATGAACCAGAAGAAGAAATTTTTCCTGCCCCTACCCCCACTATTCATCCCGATACTAGCACTTTCCCACCTGGAGGCAGAACAGCTTCTCCTCAGGAGAATATTGGGGAGCTAATTCAGGACATTAGCAATTTGATAGGAAAGGTGGAGGATAGCAAAGAGGCGAGCAAAGTAGAAGAGAAGGTGGTTGAACCTCTTGTTCACAATAATGAACAAATTGAACTTGCCAATGATGCTGGAACACAAAAGACTATTTCCCAAGTGGTTGCAGAAGGAAGTCCTCCGATTGCCGTAAAACCGCAGTCGCAAACAACAAATATTGACAGGCTGCCAATTCAACAAGCAAATATACAACAAACCAATATGCCTCCACCACTACAACAAAAATCAGCTGAAGAAAAGAAAGCAGAAAATGTACCTCAAGATCCCATGCACTACGCACTGAAAGAAGAACAGCAGGCTGTAGCTACAGAGCCACTTGGGGAATCTATGATGAAAACCGAGAGAATAACAAAAGAGGTATAGTTCTAAATTAGATTATGTTTTCAGACTTGTATTCCTAGGATGGGTGCCTCAAAAAGAAAAATCCTAATAAATCTTACAAAACCCTAGGAAAAAATGCGGACAATTGTCTAAACTTGCTTTACTTTCAGAGCTATTGTCACAAAGAAGACTGTGGAAACTTCGAACATTTTTTGACCGGAAATGATACTGCTTCCTCGAACTCTTTCAATCTTCTAGCTGTCCGCTCTGTTCTCCGAGAATTTGTAGATCCTCTGCGTGAAATGCTGCCATACCCGGTCTCACAGTTTGACCTCACAGGAATATTTGTGCTAGCTTTTCTTATTGTTTCTTTTGTGTTACATATCATCAACATGTGCTGTTTCTATGAAACGGGTGAGTTGAAATAACTTTTTTGGATTGTATTTCTTAATTTCGGAGTAAGTGCATTTTTCGTCTTGTGCAAATTTTCCTAGAATTCGGGAATTGATTTTTTTTGAGTAAACACTAGCAAAAGTAATCTTTTTATAAACTTTCTACTTTTTAAGTTTCTAATGCGTTTTCGGATTGTATGTCGGATTTTGGCCTAAAAAGAACCATTGCACCCAGGAGTTTGTTTAATGTCTTTGGATGCGAAAGGGTCAAAACAAAAGATATAAGACATTTGACCACGGCTTTTCCGCAATTTTCGATATTTTTGAACAAAGATGACCATTCTTGCAAATATTTTCTTATTTTAAGGTCTCCCAGCAGTCAAAAATGTTTACATTTTAAAAGAGCGGTTACTGTCATTATTATTATTATCTCGGCAAAAAAGCAACTTTTTGGAAATTCCGCTTTTAGATTCACATTTTGTAGGGCACTTTAACTGCTGGGAGGCCTCAGAATAAAAAATATTTGCAAGAATGGGCATTTTTGTTCAAAAATATCAAGTTTCAAAAATGATGGCCAACTTTTGTTTTACTCGCGAAAATTTTTGAAATTTAAATTGGCGGAAAGTTTTTAAAAAGCCGGAAGATGTGTAAAGATTCTTAATTTCTGTTTCAGGGCGTGATGTAGTGGATCATAAACTGTTGCACGACTGTATGACTCGTCTTAAGGAGCAGGAGATAGCGTTGAAAAAGTTCCAAGCAGACTCGGTTCACTACCAAAAGTTATCTAGAGCGGGTGCTGCCGCTGAAAAACTGCATCAGGAAAAGCAGAAATTGGAGTTGGAACTTAATTCTTTGAAAAAAGAGTAAGCTTATTCGTATCGCTAAATCTCTTCCTGATGCACTTAACAAAAATTTTATGTAGATACTCCGAGTTGCACCACAAACATAATGAACTCAACAAATTGCATCAGAAAATCCAACAAGGATTGGAAGCTAAGACTTGTGATATGGCTGATGCCATGGCTACGGTGGAGCACAGAGATGCAGAAATTGAGGTAGGTGAATTTGAAAATAAAAAAGGACGATAACAGTGTGATAGATGAGCTTGAGCGCTTCCAAATGCTATATTATGCTTTGCAATGTGCTCAGGAAAGCGTGGTAAGACAAGCAATCAAACAAAAACGAAAAAAATTATTTTCCAACTCAATTTGCATGTGCTCATTTACAGTACTCATATTTTAAAGGATTTTTTCATTCTGAGGCATCACAGTTGGCAAAAAGACCTTAGGAATCTAAATCTGAAAACAGAATTTCAAGAAGAGGCTTGCTTGCTGAGATATGGTCAATACTAGGAGAAAAAAGGATGAAAACCAAGTTTGCGACTGGCTTTGATTATATCTCAGCAAGCAAGCCTCTTCTTGAAGTTCTCTTTTCAGATTCGGATTCTTAAGTTCTTTTTGACATCAGGAAATGCACTTAGGCATACAACTAAGCCTTAGATTTAGGGTAAACCAGCGTAGATTAGCCGAATATTCTGCAGAGCACTAGACCACTTAGTTTAAACTCCAATTGATTCTTTTATGTATTTAGCAACTCAAGGGCACTCTGCAGATCCTACAGTCTCGCAATGAAGTTATTGCCAACGAGCTGACAGCAGCCAAAAAAGAATTGGAGCAGCAGAAGCACGAATATGACACTTTGCAGTCCAGCTTTAAGGACAGCCAACTGGACGTGGAGCGGCTCTCGCACAAGTGGCAGTGTTCGGAAGAAGAGCTGAGCAGACAGAAAAACCGGAATGAAGAGTTGCAGACAGAAGTGGACGAATTCATCAACATCATCAGGGAGTTAAAACTGAGTGAGCAGAAGGCAGCCTCCTCTTCTAGGAAGTCAACTCCCCCCTCCATGCCCAGTCAGCAAGGCGCAGATCTGGACAACTCTTTGGAACAAGAAGAGAATGGCGGTTCCAACGGAAGGTGAACACAAATTTAGCAATGCAATCAGCTAAGGCTCCTTTTAACATACACACAAATTTTTTCTTTTTGAACGTCTTGGCAACTAGAGGGCAAAAAACGATTGGTGAGACCATTTCTGGAAAATAAATTTTACCAAAATTGAATTTTCGTCTTGGGAGGCCATGGCAAAGCAAGTCTGTAAGGTACTTGGATACGCTATATATTGCACACTTGCACCGACTGAGGCTTCAGCCAATAGGCCCAGCGTATACCCGCTTTAGCACACGTTTTAGGGCTCTTATTGCCCAGCTTCAGTAGAAAAGACGTGGTAAATATTAAAAAAAGAGTATTCAGATACCCTCCAAACACTTGATTTACCGTGAGAGACTAAAGCAAAAAATCAGTTTTGATCAAATTTGCTTTTTCAAAAATGGTCTTCCTAATTATTTTTGCCTTTTATTTGCCAGGAGATTGAGAAAAGACATTAAACTAGTTTTTGGGTGAGTACACTAAAAAGAACTCTAGGAGTGGAATAGGTTACTAATGGTTTTGGTTCAGTAGATCTGGTGGATGGTCAGACTTGGGAGATGATACGCCAGGCAATGGGGATGAGGAGGCCGACGACACCACTATGACCTCCTCTGGTGCTAGAGCAGATGCTAGAGTCAGTAAGTCGTTGTCTTCTTCTTCCAAAACCATGAGCAGAAGGACTTTGCTGTCCTCAGAATTATTAGAATTGGCCCATTTGAAGGGAGAAATCAGGAAGATGGAGGCCGAAAGGGACACTTTAAGGTAGATATTTCTGGTATCAAATGGATACTCGAATAAATTATACCAAATAACCCTGCTCTTTTAGATTTTCCTTAGAAAACGAACAGAAAGAGAAGGAAGGACTGTCTCAACGTCTGGAACAACTCAAACAAGACCTGGCGGATAAACGCAAAGAGGCAGAACACAGAGAGAGTGAAAGGCACGACCTGCAGTCTCAGTGCACAAAACTGTTGCATATGGTGGATGAAAGGGTAACTTATATTAAGATTATATATTGCCTATTCTACGATTTTTATTTAAGGACCGGAAAGTTGAACACATCGAAGAAGACCGCGAGAAACTGCGTGCCAAAATCTGTAAGGTGGAAATGGACTGGCGTCAGGCCGAGGACGACAAACGTGAATTAGCTATCAAAGTAAAGGACTTGGAACAGTCCCTGCGTCGGTCTGAGGAGTTGAATGGCAAACTGGAGAACAAGATATATCATGAAGAGCGCAAACTAAATGCTAAGATCAAGATGTTGGAACAGGTGGGTCTTTATAATAACATACAACTTTTGATAGGCTTCTTGCATTCAGCTTTTGCTTAGCATAGAAACATGAAATTTAACTGTTGCCTTGAATGACCACGGCAAAATGGAAGATTTTAGAAGGATTTTTGTAATTAGATTTAGCCAACATGTATTTGAAAAAAATTCATGGTTAAGGTATTATTAAAAGCTGTGAAAAGATGTTAGCAAATATAGGTGTTGTATCTCAGCTTTCTGACCTCTGATTGAAATTCTGCTTTTACCATTCGAAAGACTCCCAATGACACCCTAATCTTGAGTTTTCCACAAAATTCAAAAAAAAATCGTTAACAGACTTAAAATAGTAGACTTCCCAACATTTCGTGTGCTCGAGTTGACAAATTTTTCTAATTTGGTAAAAAATTCATGGCTAGGGTATTACTTGACGCAAAATTTGCAGGGCTTCCGAATGCCATAGGCACAATTTTATACAGAAGTCAGGCAGCTGGGATACAGACGCTTTCATAAATTTTTCGACATTTCGGCACCAAGCTTCTTTTGATGTATGCCGTATATTATCGCTTACAACTCAGATCTTTAAACACTTAAATTACGACGATACTAACGTTTCAGCAACTTAACAAAGCGCAAACCTCAGTGACTCCTCACAATAGTGGTCTGGGTGACCTCAACATGAGCGGCAACTCATCAGACAGGGACTTCGGTCCAAGACTTCCATTAGAAGTGCCTAGTCTCTGGTCGGACGTGGAAGGGCCTGAGATGCAGTTCGAAAATGTGTAAGCTACTTTACTCTCTTCTTCTTCTTTATTGAAGTAATATTTTACACAAAAAACACTTATAGTATCTACGACATGAACAGAAGATCTGGAGGAGGAGCAGCAGGAAGTAGTCTGAGACATAAGAACGGACATCGCAAACGAGATAGCCAACGAGATAGCCCTGCATTGTCCAACAACAACAACAACAACCGCACTCATGGGAGCAGTCCCTTTGAGCTGGAGCAGATTTTCGCAAACAAGTCTAATAGCAACAACAGCACAATGAATCCTACGGGCAATGATAAGAGAGCACCTAGAACAAGGTCTCGGTCAACTGGACGCAATTCAGCAAGACTTGTTGGAGTAGATCCTGGCTTCAGTCTAGACATCAAGAGATCCCTACTACAGAAATGATCGCCTAAATCAAATGTTTTGTTATCGTTGATATGATTGAGTTGGCCTGCACTACAATTTTAGCTGAAATACCATTCTTTGGCTGTGTTGTTAGTGTACAGCAGGTCTCGCAAATGAAATTTTCGAAAATAAAGACATTTTATCCTTTTTGCCAAAATACGCTATTTTATCCACCGCTTGTTACCCTTTTTGTTAAAAAAAAGATTTTAGTGTAAAATCAAAAAACTTCTAAAATTTGGGATTAAAAAATGGTAAGTGGTAACATCCTTGCCGCGATCAAAAGCCATGTGAACGTAACATAAAACTCGATTTAACATAAACTCAATTTAAATTGGTATTTTCTTCTTAATTGTACCTCAAAGACTATAAAAATGTTATTTATGTCTATAAGCTACAAAAAGCAATTAGAAAACTACCAGTTAAAGAACAAGTGGTTGAAGAATTAACCGGTTAAAGAATTAATCAGTTAAAGAATCACTGGTCGAGAACTAGCGGTTAAAGAACTCGGATAGAGCCCTCCACAAAACTGAAAGTATCTTATGCCGTCCTTTGATATGTGATTTTGGAAGAATATGCCGAGATTTGATATTTTTATTGCAATACTTCCTATAACCATGAATATGAGAATAAAAGTTGTGTAAGCATTGCTAAGCACTACTAGTAATATATTCTATCTCCCATTGCTCTGTCGTCACCAAAAGCCGATTTCGCATTTTCTCTAAATTTTTTTCACGATTTTTGGTTTACATTATCTGTAATCAGGCAACTAACTTGGCTCTATGCAATTTTATTTTCTGCTCAAATATTTGGACGAGTCCTTTCCACATCTGGGTTTGTTCAGCAATATCTTCTTTCTCGCCTATGTTAAATATCTCGCCATTGAGTTGATTGATGCTTTTAAGACATTCACTATTTTGCTTCTGCAATATTAAGTTTTTTTTTTGTTTTCACTTTTGGTCGGAATTCAGTATGGCTTACCCTCTCAAGAACCAAGGTTACTCACTTTTTTTGCGTTTTTGGTCTCTGAGGAGCACAGAATAAGTGTCTATAGATGTGTGATATCATTTATAAAAAATTGGCTTTTGCCTTGGGCGACCAAGATATAAGTTGGTCTGGAGGTTACCTCGATACCCTTATATCAAGGCTTTTCAAAACGTGAAAAAGGTTCACTTCACTTTTAGAAAAAGTGGGTATCCAGGTACCCTTTTGACTTGGTTTACCTTGATCTTCCCAGTAATAAAGTCAACTTTTTTGAAATGCTATCCCACACTTAAAGGGGCATGCCCGCGCCCAACGGGAATATTTTTTCAGTTTAAAAAAGGCGGATACCAGGTGAATTTAAAAAAAAATATTCACACCTCAAACCTAAAACACACATACCGTATTTCCTCTAATAGCTCCCCCGGGGGAGTTATTTTTTAGATGCCTTCTAGGGGGGGGGGGAGTTATTAGAGCAGGGGGAGTTAATGGAGTAGGGGGAGCTATTAGAGGAAATACGGTAAGCATAAATCTAGCAGATGGTTGAAAAAATGTGAGAGCGAATAATGTGAAAAACGCCATGCGAACTCGAAAAAGAAGCAAAATGACAATTTTGAAATTCAAATTAAATTTTTTTTGAATTCACCTGGTACCCGCCTTTTTTAAACTGAAAAAATATTCCCATTGGGCGCGGGCATGCCCCTTTAAAGGGGCATGCTCGCGATAGATGCTAGAAATTTTTTGAAAATTTGAATTCCCGGGTACCAGGCACGCCAGAGATTTGAATTTTCTTTTTCGAAATTGAAATTTCGACTTCATTTTCAAATTTTTGTCTGGTTCAGTCAATATTTTCTGCTCTTCGTTATTTTCTGTTCTCTTTTTTCAGCTCTCAACTGGC
>BBSZ01007602.1:0-22046 GCA_000981365.1 Subanguina moxae | reverse complement strand
ACTACCTTTTAACAGACCGCAAGCACTACTCTTTTGCATACAACTAAGTCATACACACCGTTTAATATTTATAACGTCACCAAAAATTTAAATTTAAGAAATACAAAAAAATAGCTTGATTGGCGCCTAGAGGCGAGCAAAACGAATAATCGAATCAAAAACAAATAATCATGAAAAGGCTATTTTTTTCAAAGTGGAGCATTTCGATACGAACAATAGTTTTTGAGCAAGATTCGATTCGAAACGGGATATTTGGTACCAAATGTGCACATTCGGTCCGAATGTGGTTCGTTTGGACCAAACATAGTTGTTTTGGACCAAATTCATTCATTTTCAACCAAACATAGTTGGATTTTAACTGAGTTTGAGAGTATTTTTAGACTATTAGTGTCGCTTTTTTCTTTATTTTTTGATTCTTTTTTTGCTTGTGTCTGTTCTTGCTGTTCATATAATATCTAAAAACTTTCTTTAGACGCTTTAATTAGCAAAGAAAAAAAATATACTTAGTTTGATTGGTATATATTAGTTGAATATTGACCGCTTAACATGATGTTTGAGTGTAAAAATCAGTTAAAATCCAACTATGTTTGGTTGAAAATGAATGAATTTGGTCCAAAACAACTATGTTTGGTCCAAACAAACCACATTCGGACCGAATGTGCACATTTGGTACCAAATATCCCGTTTCGAATCGAACTTTGCTCAAAAACTATTGTTCGTTTCAAAGTCCATGTTTAAAAAGACATTTTTTATTCGTTTTGCTCGCCTTTAACCTAGAGTCTTTTTGGTGACTCAGAGTGCATAGAGAGCAGTGTTTTCAAAAAATACATCTACACCTACAATTAAACCTACACTGTAGCTGTAGATGTAGGTTCTTGGCGTAGTGTATGTGTAGCTGTATGTTTGAGTATAGCCCTACTGTAGGTGCAGGTGTATTTTTCGAAAACACTGATAGAGTGCACAAGACCGAATTGAAGGATTGTTTCATTTCCTATAAACAAAAGTGATCTACACAAAAACAAGACAACTAGTAGTCGCTACGAGACAACTAATAATTTCAATTAATATGGAGGGCGGCATCACGTCCCAATAAATAGGAGTGTGCACTGTTGGTCTGATGCGTACGCGAGTCACACAGAGCTTTTACGACTAGTTTCCCTCTGCAATCCGGCCTCCTCGCTTATCCCGCCTTCTAGGCCCGGTTTTTTTGGGACTCAGATTAGCGAGCATTGACTTAAGCTTCAAGGCTTACTATTCCTCCAAATTTCTACAGCTAACTATATGCGTAGTTAACTGTGTGGGCTGACTGTACGAGTTGACTGTGTGGGTTAACTGTATGAGTCCTTAGTCTCTTGAGAGGTCGGATTATCAAAGATAGGCTGTAGTGTGCTGCCATGAAAAGCAGTTTCCAAAGCGTGCTTTAGCTACTAATTTACACTTAGTTATTTCTTTCTTTCAGAGATTTATCGCAAATCCATATGCAGCTTCACTAACTGCACTGTCCAAAGTCACTCAAATCATGGCCCCATTGCTGGATTCAGAGTCTATGATCAATGAAAACCAAATCCGAGCCATGCGCAAACTGGAGCAAAACGAGGAGGAAAGCACTAAATTGAGGTCTTTGGCTAAATAAAACAATACACTTTCTTTTGCTTTACCAATTAATCCAGATCCCACAATGAGGCCGGCTTTGAACATGTCTTCCAATTGGAGCTGCCTCAACGCCCCGAAATTTTGAATCGTGAAACAGCAGTAAATGAGGCGGTTTGGAGCAAATTTCGAGCCAAGGATGGCCGAATTACCGACAGCTACAGCCTAAAATCGCTGATATTCCGAGGTGGAGTTGTGAAAAGCCTGCGACCAATTGCCTGGAAGTTCATGTTGAACTACTATAAGTGGGAGAACTCGGACGAAGAGAACAAAAAGGTTGGGCTATGTACCTAACAATAGAATCCACACCTCTTTTTCAGTTGAGAAAAGAGAAGGAGGATGAGTACTACCGCATGAAGCTGCAATGGATGTCCATAAGTGAAGACCAGGAGCGCCGCTTCTCCGATTTTCGAGACCGCAAAGCTCTTATTGGTTAGCTCTTTAACACGGGAATCCCCAACGGTAAGACCTGCAGGTTCTGGTGCAGAATTTAACGGAGAATCCGAATATGCAAACCGTTTTTCAAAAAGGGCCACATTTGTAAACCGAAAATTAGTTTCAAATGTTTGACCATTTGCCAAAAAGGGTACTACATTCAAACCATCCAAAATCGCTCATTTTTATATTCCAGTTACACTTGTGATACATCAACGTGACCGCCGTGAACTGCTCTTCAAAATGAGTCCATGTGCGCTGCAAGTCGTTTGCGAAAAACGGGATTCCCAGGGTCCTAATCACCAAACCACCATTTTTCAGCCTGTCCATTTTTGAAATCAAGCTGCTTGAAAACGGGCATATTTCCGTTTCCCTTAGGTTTTATTGCTCAAGACATGTAGAAAAACTTTTGAGCTACAAGGTAAATTGGTTTTTAGCTTAAAAACGTCAGAACAATTACTTGGAGAGAACAAAAGGAAAGGTGGGCCATCAAAGTCTAGGGTACCACATTTTGAAGACCGCGTGGTTTTGCCTTTTCCCAACAGCTTTTCCTATCCATTTTTCTTTCACAATATATCAAAATGTTTGGCGTAAAAAATGCTACAAAAATTTATTAAGACAAAAAGCAATCACGAACAAAAAACAAAAAAATTCATCCAACACGGCGTCTTTCAATTGGATTATAGCACTGTATACAGAAACCATTGTCTTCCTTTGTACGGTGAGTTGCGCACATCTTTTTCTTACAGTTTCGGCATGTGACATAGACTGTAGGTCAGCTGGGCTTCTGATGGCCAGCTGGACATAGTTAGCATCGTCCACATTTTTCTTCCAGCTGCTGGATGTGACTTCTTGTAGTCAATCTAGATGGAGTCGTTTCTGTCGTGATTTCCTCTTCGCGTTCCACTTCCAGATCGCTGAGATCAGCGTCGCTAGCATTAAAACAAAGTGGCAATTTCTTTGGCCTTTTCCTATAACCCAAAAAAAGTAATGATTAAAGAAACAACAATAAAATAATTACCTTCAGAAGATCATCGGTCACTGGAACATCCTGATTCTTGACTTGCTTGATCCAGGCCAATAGAGCTTCTTCCAATTCTTTGTACTTGCCAGTTTGCATTCTTACTCGCTTTGCACTGCCACCATTATCAATTGCCTGAAGAATCGCTTCTTTGTTGTTGAAAACGCCTTGAAGAGTCCCCCTTGCTATGTTAAACTGTTTGGCCAAAATAATTAAATAATTCCAAAGTAAATAATTTTTTTGCAAACGACTTGCAGCGCACATGGACTCATTTTGAAGAGCAGTTCACGGCGGTCACGTTGATATATCACAAGTGTAACTGGAATATAAAAATGAGCGATTTTAGAGGGTTTGAATATAGTACCCTTTTTGGCAAATGGTCGAACATTTGAAACGAATATTCGGTTTGCAAATGTGGCACTTTTTGAAAAACGGTTTGCATATTCGGATTCTCCGTTAAATTCTGCACCAGAACCTGCAGGTCTTACCGTTGGGGATTTCTGTGTTAAACCTTTCTACACAACCCCTTTGTCGCTGCTTGAACCCTCACTCTGCTGCACCAACTGTGGATAGCTGGGCAGCCCAGAGCCGGTGCAGAGAAGCGGTTAGGAATATAAGGCTTTCACTAGCTCAGCCAGGTCTTTGTGGGTGTCGAGTTACCGAGAAGTAGACTCTACTGGAATATACCCAGCTCCCTCCTCCTCCTCTTCCTCCTCCTCCCCCCAAATATGTCGTCCACTTGCAGAATGACGACTATATTTTGTGTTTAGACAAAGATGTGGCCCGCACTGACCGCTCCCACCCATTTTTCCATCGCTCCCAACCAGTCAATCTGCAACTCCTCAAAGATATTTTGGTAGAATGGCTCATAAACAGTTTTTTTACCACTTATTATCACAACCTTTAGATGACCTATTGCATGTATGACTTTGATTTGGGTGAGTGATAGTTTGCAAAAAAGATTGCATGCAAAAATTCTGGTTTATCAGGATATGTCCAAGGCATGAGCGACTTTATTTCTCCAGTGCTCGTGATTATGGAGAATGAGGTGGACACTTTCTGGTGCTTCGTGGGACTTATGGCTAGAGTGGTAGGCCACTTTTGACTCTACTGGATTACCATATTTTATGCACCCCTTGATTTAAAATCGTGTTTTTGGCATTGTGTTTTGACTTACTTTTGCAGATAACTCTCAGGCAATTTACCAACCAAATTTTAGCTTATTACCTTAGCTATAATTTAGGTGGTAAAGTGCCTGAGAGTCATTTGTAAAAAATGGGTAGAAAACAGAAGGCCAAGAACATAATTTTAAATCAAGGGTGGGGCTTTATTAGAGAAAGCACGTTATATTTTTGTCTCGAATTTTGTCTCGACACGAAAGCTGATTTTCAAACATTTCAATTTAAAATGAGTTTCACTTCTCTTTACTGCTGACCAGTGTTTTCATAATTGACATGACATCTGACACTGACGTCAGCTTGACACTGACACTGACATGACATTTAAAATGACACTGACACTGACACCAAATGTCAGTGTCAGTGTCAATGTCAGTGTGATGTCAGTTAGTCAGTGTCAGATGTCATGTCAATAATGAAAACACTGCTGCTGACTGATATCAAAAATATAAAAAGATAAAAAAGTGTGCCAGAGTCTCTTTTACAAAATGAGTGGCAAAGAGTGCGGAAAAAAATAAAAATTTATAAACTTTCGTACAGAAAACCAATATTTTCCAAATAAGAAACGATGCCCATTAAAGGGTGAATTTCACTCCAACTGTCTTTTAGTTTACTTCAACACTTCAGTTAACTTCAACATTTACAGCACAAAAACTTCGAGATGGATCAGCTTTTCATCAGGAAGCAATTGTCCAACCTGAAAAGTCTTGTGGAGCTGATCAATCCCAAGCTAGCCAACTATTTAGGTGGGGAATAGCACCTTAGGAAGGTATGCCCTCCCCAATTTTTTTGTCAATAGCCTGTTTTAACATCTTTTAACTTAATTCTCATAAGCCAAAAACGATTGAAAGGTCGTTTTCTATCTAAAAAATTGATATTAGCAAAAAAATGCCAAAATTTGACATTTGCTTGGGAAACCAAAGCAAATGGACCCTGGACTCCAAGGCTTTACCTGGCCGGAATGGGTATTATATATTCAACACTTTTTTCCAAATAAATCACATGTGTTTTAGAAAGCCACGAGTCGGACCACATGTACTTTTGTTTCCGCTGGATCCTGGTCTACTTCAAGCGGGAATTCAACTTTGACGACACCATGTACTTGTGGGAGGTGTGTATGACTGTCAAAAGTGTCCACATCAAGACCACAAATAAAGTTTATCAATTAAGGTGTTGTGGACAGAAATTCCTTGCCAAAACTTCCTTCTGCTGTTCTGCGTGGCGATCCTGGACGGTCAAGTAAACATGATCATTGAGAACAAATTCGGACTCACAGAAATTCTCAAGGTAATTCCTGCAAATGCTTTTTGCCTTGGTCACCCAAGGCAAACCCTGTTTCAGGGTGTTGTTAGACTCCAAGTACTAACCTTTTGGGTAGGCAAGTAGGCAAGAGTCTGAGGAGGGCTTTAAAAAGCATTATGCTCGCTTAAAAAACATATTCAGCACATCAACAACCTTTCCATGAAAATAGACTTGGAGAAAACGTTGCGAACAGCTGAAGCCATCTACCACCAGCTGGCTGCTGTGCAGGACAAGTTGCCACGACACATCTGTGAAATCCTCTCCTTCACTGTGGACGAGCAAGAGAGCAGTGAGGAGTCGAGAATTTCCGTTTAAAAAGCACATTTGAGCATTGTTGTTGTATATTGTATTGAATATAATCCCCTCTTCTTTTCAAGTGGTCGAATTGATGGACGCGAGCGTGTAGAATTGGATTTGTAGATTTGGAATTTATTTCTTTCACAGCAAATAGTCTTATTCTACATATTTATGGAGGAGCAGATCCACAAACAGACTTACTTATCCACTATGCTTGTAAATACATTTTCACTACACTCCAGAATCCCCCCTCTCACCCAGCCAGGACATAGGACAAGGCCTTAAAAACATTCAGAAGCAGTGTCAACACAATAAGAGTATAGTTTTGTTTGTATATACCTAAGTTGCGAGCAGAGCATAGCCTTAGGCTTAGCATTTAGGTCCAGCACAGACCCTGACTCAAGGGGGCATAGGTAAATTAAATGTAGTCTGATAGAGTCAACCCTTGTTAATCCGCCATCTTGGACAACTCAACACCCCAAGGAAGTTCCCGAGAAGGGGTTTTATCAAAATTATCTGGACCCCAATAACTCGGCATCCTTGATAATTTGGCAGTAGGAGCTTAGTCCCTTGGAATGCCGGGTTATCGAGGGTTGACTGTATACACCACAGCCTTCCCCCATCCCTCATTTTTTTTCAGAATGTGCTTTAACATTTTTTAAAAGACCATAATTGTTGAAACCAATGAAAATAACCAAGCTCAAATGCAGGCGGGACAATTCTCCTTGATATACCAATAAACCTCTTTAATGACGTTCAAACACTTTTGGAGTACAGTCAACCCTCGATAAACCGGCACCCTAAGGGACCAGGCTCCGACTGCCGAGTTACCGAGGCTCATTTCTCCATACAACCACTTTTTGGGACCTTCCTTAAGGTGAGGAATAATCGAGGGTGCCAGATTAACGAGGGTTGACTGTATTACGAAAGAGTATAGTGATAGACGATAGAGTATACTCCTAGGCGAAAAACCCGAAACTGCCGTCGGTTTTCTCTTTTTCACCCGCCAAAAAGGTAGCTGAGTGGGAGATTCTGGAGTGTTACCTATCTTTTGATTTCCTTCCCTCTAATTTATATGCATAGCAAAAAATAAACAATTAATGGCCTTTGACTGCTGTAGATAGCAAGGAGTAGCTAGTGCAAGTTTATTGGTGCAATTTAACTGAATAGGTGACCAATTTGTGCTGAGTAATTTTTTAAGATTTCTTTTTCAACAAATGGATAGAACCACGGAAGAGAATGGCAGTGTCACTGAAGTGGTCACTGTTCAACCGGAAGCGGTATTTCCTTACTTTTGACAATTGTGTATGTGTATTTTGTTGCAGTCCACATCTGAACCCCCACTTGTGCTCCACTTGAGATCTAGCAACCCACCACCAAGGTTAGCTACTAAGCATACCAGGTTAATTTTAGGCCAAAAATGGTTGCAGAGTGCAGTGGACCACCGACACAGTCGACAATGAGCACTTGGAGAAGAAAAAGTCCAAGTGTTGCTGTATATAGTGAGTTTCTGAAAGACATGCCAAATTATTGGCAATTTTTTTCTCTCCAGCAAAAAGAAGCGCAATTGGAATGACTCAGACTCTTCCGATTCAGTGAGTTGTGGGGTTGTCCAAAAATTTTGTGAAGTTCTTCTCTAAATTTTTCTGTGGTTTTGAAAAAGTTTTAAAACCACAGGGCGGACCACGCTGATTTTTTTAAATTTCAAATCCGAGGGAATTTTCTGGACAACCTCGTATATTTCCGTGTCTAGTCAAATGTTTGTGTTTAAGGACTGCGAAACCGGACACTGTCGAGGACATGTGGAGAAACACAAAAATCCAGGAAAGGGCAATGATGATGAGGGTCCCAGTGGCGACGGCAAAAGTACTGCTTAAACAATCCCGAAGCTTAAAGCCAATTTCTCTGCCTATATAGCTTTTATGGACAAACAGTGCACATTCGAGCTTCAGTGTAGAAATTTGTGAATTAGAAACCACTCACACGCAAATTTCAAAGGGTACAGACTCAAATCTAGCCAGGCTCAGTTATTTTTCAACTTTTTTTTCAGCATGTAGCCCTGGACATCCTCTTTCCAATGAGGTATCAACTGAGTCGATGGTGTTGAAAAAAGTTGGAGAAAAGTAGCTTTGAATGGAAATACCTCTTATCTCATTTAAAGGTCTTTTTCTCCAGTTTTTTTCCAACAACATGGAGTGAGTTGATACCTCATTGTAAAAAGGATATCTAGAGCGGTTGTGGGTAAATTGCGGGTCGGACAAAATCGGGCCAGACGAATTTTAAAATTCGTATTTTTGAGACAGCTTTGCTCCATTTTTTGGCCATTTTGGGTTCAGAGACACCAAATAGGCTCATAGGAGCAATGGACAAGTAAAAAAACAAAAAAAACATGTCAAAAAAACCACGAATTTGAAATTCCGTCTGGCCCGATTTTTGTCCCACCCGATTTCGGCGACCCGCAAGTTATCGTGTACCATTTAGAGCTACATTCTGAAAAAACCTGATATAACACTTTTGATATAATGGTACCTGAGGTCCGGTCCCCAGGGTGCCCTTATAGCTAGAGTTTACTACATTAACAGTATCGTAGATTAACTGTGTTAACCATATTGAAGATCCACTATGTGTACTGTATTTACTACTTGTTTAGTGTTGAGCAAATTTTAATTGCATTTATTCGCTTCCTTTGCTTGTTGTTTCATTCATGGAAATTGTATAGAAAAATAAATAAGTGCTCGCATGTCAATAGAAACAAAAAAGAAAAGAGAAATCGATACCATTCAGTCTTTTGGTTGTTTATAACTGACTGTTTCAAAATAACCAAAACTGTTGGAAACATTGGAGGTCATGAGCACCGCAAGAGACAAGAGTGTGTTGGGGATGATTTTGAATCCCCTATTGCCTGGTCAACTGTTCGACGATGAATCCGAATGTCAAGCAGGTGGGACTGAATTTTTTTGCACCACCGTAAATGCTTTATCACATGGGGTCTCCCTTGCTCAAAAAAGGTGCTTGAGGCATTGTGCTTTTCTATAAATTTTTTCATCTGTTTTAGACAGTGTTTCCAATAATCAGAAGCAGAATGAAAGGCGGAATGAAATTTTCAAATGTTCATTCTGCTTTTGATTATTGGAAACACTGGTTTTAGAAGCATGATCTCTCATCTTGTAGCTGATCTCCAAGTCTACAAAATGAGGGGTTTCCTTCTGATAGCGCATAATTTTAACCTGTTTTGCAGAAGCCAAACACAATCTGCCAAACATTGAGCAGTGCGAGCAGCTGGAGATAGCAGGCGTAACATGCGCCGAAAGTCACAACTTTGAAGAGGCATTGAGCAAATTAAATGAAGCTATTGCCATTTGTCCCTTCAACCCTTCCCCTTACAACAACAGAGCACAGGTATACAGGCTACAGGCCAAAAATGATGGTGAGACTATCCGTAATTCAGTTGGCCGCACCTATTAACTGTACCATTTTGTAGAGGCATTAAACGACTTAGAGAAGTCCATTGAGCTGAGCGAGGGCAAAGGGAGGAGTGCTCTGCAAGCCTACAATCAGAAAGCACTTATTCACAGACTGAGAGGCGAAAATGAGAAAGCCAAGGTAGACTACATTTTTCACTATTAATAATACCAACACCATAAGTAAACAATTGCTCCAATTCCTCAGGAAGATTATGAAAAAGCAGCCAGCCTCGGCTCAAAGTTTGCCAAGATGCAGTTGGTAGCCCTGAACCCGTACGCTGCTATGTGTAATGCCATGCTCTCCGAAGTTCTGGCAAAGACACAACAATGCTCACAAAAATCAGAAGAGAGGAGCAAAAAAATTAACTGAATGAGTACGGCACCGTCACTTTTGTTGCTGTATGTCTTTGAAAAAGTTTGCCCAGAAAAGATGAAAAAATTTAATTTGTCTACAACAATTTTCAACTAATACAAACCAGCGAAAAACAACAAAGTCGACAGAAGAAACGATTGCTGAATATGTAACTCAAAAATTTTGTTCATATGCCACAGCTCCGATATCCGTCGATTTACGGCCATAAAAGCTCGGGATATGGTTTTGCCAGCTCTTCAGTCGTCCATGGAGTCTCGTCGTACAACAGGCTGAATTAGAGAAAATGGATAAATTGTCTCAAAAATGTTGCACAAAAGGACTGACCACAGGAAAACCATGTTTCATATCCTTCTCTGGCCAGTCATAAGTCTTGTTGATCAGCTCATCGTAGTCGACCATGTAGATTTGAGAGCGAATGTACATTTCTTTATCCTCCGGCTCGGGATACAGTTTGGCAGTTCCATCCTAGAAAGGTTGCTTAGTGTACTCCTACCAACACATTTTTAATGAAGTAAAGACCTTGTATGCTTCTTCAGCGATTTGTATGGCTATTTGGATAGAAATTTCGCGGATTTCTTTTAGTCTAGGATACAGTCTGCCCTCACTCATATTCTTTTCAGTGACGCAATCTGCTACTTTCTGTGAAAAAATGTCTAATAAAAGAACAGTGCGCTAAAGCGAACAAAAAATACCCTGGCAGCCAGCAAAAAGAGCTTGTTATCAATAGTAGCTACTTTGAATAGGATTACGCCAAGTGCCACACCTGTAAAGTTAATTATCAATTAATTGTCGTTCCCGAAAGATAAGATACCAGGAAAAATGTAGGCGTTATTTCCTTGTCCTGGCTTGTATATACGATCGTTAAGCTCGACGTTTTTGAATGGACTAGAACAGATGGAAAGTCAACTAGAAAGTAGAATCTCAAATTTGCAAAAGAGACACACCTCCCAGAGGCAAACAGCACGGAACCCTACAACCAAAGTTTAGTAGTTAACCAATTCCAGTCGGAATCCATTCTTGAAAACGCTTACATTAGTAAAACGATAAGCATCCTCAGCAGTGCATTCAGCCTTACTAGTTGGATTGGACAGTGCAAAAATGATGGGTCGAGGATTAATGGCAGCCATTGCTCGAATTACCTCTTCAGTGAAAGCTCCACGAACGGTGGATGCCCCAATCAAAGCTCCAGGCTGGACTGTTTTTACCTGCAATAATGCTCTTTTCCAACATTGAGAAAAATTGAGAAACAGTTCTACCAGCTTGAGCAAGTCCTTGGTCACCTCCATATCCTTGGCAAAAGGCAAGTGCCTATAATCCATGTCTTTCCGACTCTTTGTTAGCAATCCATCAATGTCGATCATGTAAATGTTGGCACAGGCTTCTTCATAGCTGAGACCCTCACTCTCCATCTGGCGAACACACCTAAAAAAGGTTCAAAATGGCCCAAAACGACTAGCCCAAGACGATTCCAACTCACATTTCAGCCACCCCAGTAGCTGCTCCTCCTGCACCAAGGAAAACGTATTTGGTCTGCGACATATTCTTCTTGGTCATCTTTGCAGCCGTCAGCAAGCCAGCCACCACCACTGCTGCTGTGCCTTGAATGTCGTCATTGAACATACAGTACCTGTTTTGATATCGATCTAGAAGGCGGTAGGCATCCTAAAAATAACAAATCAGCTGGTTTAGGTCGCAAATCACTCCTTCAAAAACTGCCCACTTTATTGCCAAAGTCCTCATATTGAATTAGCACGTTTTGACCGTATCTGAAGGTTGTTTTTAGTTGATGAAATCGGCTCGACTCGTGTAAGACTTAATCAGTAAAAGTCTCACTTCTTGCAACAGGCCTTCATAAAGTTGTCCATCAAATTGTCATATTCCTGCCCTCTCACTCGATTTCTTCTCAGTCCAGTGTAATAGGGATCATTTAATAATTTTTGGTTATCAGTGCCAACATCGATCAGGACAGGAAGACACCAACTAAAAAATTGATTATATCGGATGGGCAGGTAGAGAGCACAAACAAACCGTGGTTGGATGCCAGCCAGTGCAACATATAAAGCCAATTTTCCTACAGGGATTCTAGAAAGCGTAACATATTGTTCTTTTGTATGACAAAGTACCAACTAAGCAAAACGTGCCCAATGCCATAGGCTCCCAAATCACCAAGACCAAGAATTCTCTCCCCATCCGTCACAACTATTGCCTTCAAATCTAGGTTAAGTGTGTAGAGGGGAGAGTGGAAGCACAAGCCGTTAAGTTCTACAACTGAATATTACCAACCCGAACGTCATTATTGGGCCAATTACAGAGGATCTGGTAGATCTTGCTGATACTGTTGTCGTTTATGGTCACATAAATGCCCCTACAATCATGACAGCATACTTGTAGTAGAAGAAAAAAATCAGAGCAGACTGACTTAGGATTACGATAGATAAAACCAAAATGTTGACACGCTTGACCAACAGTAGGCTAAAACGGAAACCCTTTCTATGAGTCTTGTCAACAAGCAAGCAAGGTCTTGATTGGACAAATATGCTAGAAAGCAACAAGATTTCGGCCAACTTACTGTGTAAACTACAGGCATTAGTTCTTTGATATTGTCGCACAACACTCGATAGAAGAGCTTCTCATTACGATCCTGCAATTGTAAAAAGCTATTTTAGGGATATAGTCGAGCCCCTCTACAGCGCAGCACCACCATATCGCAATCCACTATCTAGTATACCCCCTATGTATATATCTAGTATACATAGTATACCCCCTAATTTCATCTGGTTGTTTTCACTTACTATGCAACACCATATAACATGCTCTCTGTATAATATACCCCTTCGCAGGTATACATAATACACCCCGAAGACTGGTCCTCAGGGGATACCTATAGATGTATAGATATAGATATCTATATAGAGTTCACTGCACAGTGTACACGCATGAGGCGGTCCCTCTAATAAGGAATCCCTCACACTTTATCCCGCCATAGTATGTGACTGAGCCGGTCCCAAGGTCGTATATTATGGAGGACTAGACTAGTGCTGGAGACCGAACCGGAATCCGGTTTTTTCTCAAATATCCGGTCCGGAATCCGTCCGGCCAAACATAGAAATCCGTACGGAATCCGGTTTATTTTCGGGATTTTTGAAGGTATAACAACGACTCGCTACAAATTATGACTCGCTACACTTGCGACTCTTTAATGTAAAAGGAAATAACAGTATTTCACTTTATTTATTCAGATTTAGTATTTCACGCGATAGTTCACACCAATAGTAGTAAGTAAGAAGTATAAATTGAACATAGTTTTGTTGATTGGGGCCTACCGCATAAAGAAGCTCTGGTATGCATACATGTTTCATGCATACCAGAGTCACTTTCGAGTGATTTATGTCTCAGGTATGTATGTGTGTGCATCTCAACCCCAAGCCTCCAAGCCCCCTACGTCCCCGGAGGGGGCGTAGGAGAATTTCATGGTAGAATTTCCTAATATAAGGTTGTGCTTCGGATGCTTCTACCCTAAACAAGCCATGTGGATGGCCACTTGGTGTGTTTTTTTTTACTTTCAGGCTCCGAAACCCTTTTTCATTCACTAATTAGAACATTCTAAAGAAGGTTTGACAAGGGTGTTTTATCGTTTTTAGTGTGCTTTTCAATTTTTTTGAAAAATCGAAAAAAAGCTTACAAAACGGTAATTTACCCTTATAAAACCTTCTTTAGAATGCTCTAATTAGTGCAGAAAAGAAGCTCAGAAAAGCGGCGGTCTGTTGTGCCAATCTAGGGTTTTTCGACCCGTCTCGAAATTTCGTGTTGGTGTTTTTGCTTGTAACTTATATTAGACTCATTAGGAGCATGGCTCAAGCTTACGGATACGCAAGATAAAAAATCCACATAAAGTAACTTTTGAACATTCAAGCTTTGACATTCTTTACAAGGGCATGCGAACAAATACTCAAGTAATTTTGCACTTAAAATCATGGTGACATATAAGATGTGAGCAATTATGCTTACGTACGTAGGATTTACTGTTAAATTAAGATATAGCCAGTTGACTGGTCAATCAACCATCCTACGGCCCCAGTTACACTTATATCAAGAATGCGGAATTCTATTGAGAATTTTAAAACTTACATGTAGACCATCGAGTTGAATATATCGTGCGAGGTCATCCGGCTGCTGACGCAATTTTTGAATCACCTAGAGGATTATCTTTAACTTAAACCTAACTTTCTTAACAGTATATACAAGGTTGTCAAATGGAATGGTGTCGATCTTTCGTGCTTTTAATTATCTTTCTTCCCAGTGGTATGATTTCTTTTCTCTTCGTGGTTACTTTTTTAATTGGATGATGTTCAATTGTTGTTTAAGATGGTTTCAAATAGTTTAGTTGACGACTATTCGAGACTAATCGACAAGATTTCCAACTTTTTCTTGGATAAATTAAACGTTTCACCCAGCATTCATCCAAAGCTATCATGAAGGGGAAAAGATCAGACTATTGGAGGAGAATGACACATAATGTGAAAAATAGAACCATTCGATTGGACAGCCCTAAGTATACACCTACTCGATATGCTTGTTGTTCTTCAGTCATAAAAGCTGGAGGGAGAAGCCCATGTATTCCAAGGTATTGCCTTTCGTAGAGGGTGAATGCCATGCCCTAAACAGGTTTATAATATATTTTAAAGAAAGCCAGTGAAAAACCTTGTTCAATCCAGGTGTTTTAAGAAGGTCTACTCCACGTTTGTTGGGTGTTACACGCTCTAATAGGTTGGTCAAAACTGTGTTTGATTATATATGGATCACCTGGCCGATAGAGTTTGTACATTTCAACCTGTTTCGGGTCCTTCAAATCCCATTCTTTGCGGCGTATTCGTTGACGAGCAGCACTCGAACAAGAAATAAATCTGAAATGTGATCATACCAGGATTTCCCCTACTTAAAGGGTTTACACCTCATCTGACTTGGGAGCATATTTTCAGCCAACAAAATCCGTGCTAAGTTTTTTCTGTACAGGATTTCAGCTAAAGGAAGTGACTCACAGGCATTTTCTAAATAATAAGAAGCACCACTATGAACAAAAGGAAACTAAATAAAAGGTTTATTTGCGCATCTCGTCAAAAGCATTGAAAAAGTAATCCCGTGTTGGAGAACACTGGTTGCTAGCTTATAAAAAATGACTTAGCTAGCTTGAGAAGACTGTCAGTGATGGGCGGAGGCCAAGCCGTGCAAAAAGAGACAACAAAATGTTTATTGATTGTGCTAAGAGCAGAGACGAAGGAAGAAAAAAGGGAATGAGAGTGCAGAGGCAGAGTGGCCTTGCATTCTTCACGTTTCCAGAAAAAATATATTAGACAAACAGAAAGGACCAATACAAGAAGAAGAAGAAGCCGAATACATACAACCCTCGTCAAAGTTTCCCTAAAATTAAAATGGCAAAAATTTTACTAAACTGTAGGACTAGAGTTACCAAAATGCTCCGACATTTTCTTCTGAGTCCCGCACCGGATTAGCGGGTTAGTCGGTCCCGTCTTTTCGCTTTCTGTGTAGTTTTTGAAAAACTGTTTTTCTCAAGCCTTCAATTTTTACATCCTTCAATTTTTACATCCCTAAATTAAAAAACTCCATCCCCAAACATAGTCCACACCATCCCTGCACATGGCCAGCTCAAAATCCCAAACATGGTCCACACCATCCCTTCACTTAAAATTCCAACTTCAAAACCAAATTCAAATTTTTAAATTTAAATAAAAATTTCAAATACAATTTTCAAACTCAAATTCGAAATTCAAATTTTTAATTTTTGGCGTTTTGTTGCCATTTTCTGATGTAGACACATGCACTAAAACCAAGACGCCTCTTCAACGATCATTCTTCATTCAATAATGCACAATAGCTAAATAGCTCTTTTCAATAGTTCTCTTCGATAGCTCTTTTCTTGGCGCACAACATTAAGTTTTTCGCCAAAAATTAATTGTAAGGTCAAATTGCTAAAAAACACCATCAAAATTAAAAACACCCCAAAAAATGTCCAAAATCGGGCTCCGTTACGCGACCTAACTCGTAGCGAGCTTCAAAATGAAAAAAATTTGGCCCAAAATGATCACGGGATCATATCAAACTCAAAAGTGGACAGACACACACACACAAACACGACCCAAATACTGTATAAAGATTTGAAAAATTCTAGAATATTTTTCTAGAATCCTTAGGTAAATCCAAGCAATAAAACCAAACTCAGACATAACCAAATTCTTTCAAAAAATTTAAACAAATCCTTTCAAAAAAATTGTAAACCCAATCACTAAAAAGACGCCAGAGGCGCGAATGCAGCTAGTTCCAATTCATCGGCTTGTGGATAGCACTTCGACCACTTAGGCCCATTTTCTTATTGGAAAGTTTATGCTTATTCGATAGCCCTTGAAATGTAGTTGTGTCTTTTGAGATCGTAAAGAGATCGTAATACAAAAATTTGGACAAAAGGAAAAAGGAAAAAGCTGATTTTTGAAATTCCAATCTGTCGGCTTGTGCACAGCACTTCGACCACTTAGGCTCACTTTCTCACAAGAAAGTTTATGCTCATTCGATAGCCCTTGAAATGTAGTTGTGCCTTTTGTGAGATGGAAAACCATGTCCCATACAAAAAATAGGACAAAACGGTCTTTAAAAGCAAAAATTTTGTTTTGGCGCCAATTCAAAAAGCGTGACGGACACAGTCCAAATACTATATTAGGATGCAATGATCGCATGGTCTAACAGTTTTAGTTATTTGTAGGGTTGTCGACGCGTCGAAATTTTCGACTCGTCGAGTCGAACGTCGAAAGTCGAAAAATTTCGGCTTTTCTTCGTGAAAAGTCGAACGTCGAAAGTCGAAAAATTTCGGCTTTTCTTCGTGAAAAGTCGAAATTGACGCGTCAGGTCGAGTCGAACGTCGAAAAATATCGACTTTTCGACGTGAAAAGTCGAAATCGACGCGTCGAGTCGACAACCCTAGTTATTTGTTCGGGTAAATGAATTAAACAGTCGTAGACAAGAAAATCAAGGGTAAACTTTTGCACCAGTTGATAAGCAGACAACTACTGCATGACTACTATTAGTGTTCGATTCTCATATGCTTGGTGTAAAGCGTACTTTTAGAGGTGTTTAGACGTTTCGTAGACACAAATATCAAGCGGATTCGTGGGCGTAATAAATGAGGGGAAAGTACTCTTGATTAGATTGGGGACGAATAGGGACAAGCACCTGAACTTGTTTTGGCGACTCGCAATTTATCGTGTACCCTCCTCCATATTTCACTGTCATTTTATCTGAATAAACCTCTTTTTATTGAGCTCTGACCTATGTTATAAAGCTGGTGTTTTAGGTTACGTCTGTTTGAAAAATGTCGAGCATCAGGAAAGGAATTGGCAAAGCTTTGAAGTGGATCACTTCAGTTGGATCTAAAGAAGATGTTGTGCAGGCTGTTCACGTAAGTTATTGCAATTTTTCTGGTAGCGGAAATCATTTATGGTTTTATTTCGTCTTATTAAACTGCAGCATTCTTCAGGGAGGAGGAAAGCCTGTTTTTCAAGTAAATAAACCTGTTCCTCAAGTAAATAAGTCTGCTTCACAAGTAAGTGAGTCGGATGATGTTCAGTTTATTCCGTTGCGCGCTAGTGTTCCGCCGTCTCGTGGAAGTGTGTGTCCTTCGGTCAGTTTCAATTTCGTTTCCAGAATTACTCGCCATTTTATTGCACTGATTATATGTCCAGCCATTTAAATTAACTATTGGCATGTTTTTAGACCAATCCGAGTCACCATCATCAGAGTACGGTGTTTCCGCCTATGCAGCCAAAGGTGCAAATGCCAGCAGTTTGTATTTTTCCCAGTCTATAGTTTCCTCTACATTTTTAGTTTAATAAGCCGTTGTCTCGTCTAAGCGGGCCATCTGCAAGTGGTAGCAGCATGCCAAGCTTCTATGAATTGGGGAGAGAAGAGGCTATGGTGTCTTTCGCCACTCCATCTTTTTTCATTAATCCGCTTCTATCTTCAGTGTAATTTCAACTTTTTGTTTTTCTATGATAGTATAATCTGTTTTTCATATAGCCAGCCGAATATTGACTTGAGAAGCAACCAGAAGTCTGCTCCGTTGCCTACTCGTACTATGGTACCCCTTAACAACCAACATTTCTTGGTTAGTCTAAAGTTGCTGAGCCATTTTCCTGTGGCAGGTTGTGTACTTTCAATTTCCATTATTTTTTTAGGGGCGTGAGGGTCTGCAAAGTAGCCGAAATACTTTTCCTACGAAGCTATCTTTGAAAACAAAAGTGCTTTTGAATTCCTTTGCTTAACCATTCTTTTCAATCTTACTTTTTAGTTCAATAAGCCGGCGTTTAGTCAATATAAGCGAGGTGCAAAAAAAAATAACTCAAGGCCAAGCCTGTCTGAATTGCAAAAAGAATGGGCTAGGTTGTTGAAGTCTTCTGGTGCTAATTCTTCTTCCAAAAATTCGACGCCTTTTTCCGTCAGTCCGACAGCTTCTTCCAGCAATCTGAAGCCCTCTTCAAAGTAATTTATAATTTTCCTATTTTGCTCGTACAGAGAATCTTGTTTTACAGAGAGCAAGTTCCGAAGAGTGGCAAAAGACCAAGTTTGAGTGAATTGCAAAAGGAATGGTCTAATTTGATGTCTTCCGGAGCTGTTCCGTCTTTTGATAATGTGTGTTCTCCTGGAAAAAATGGCAGCAAAGAGGTTGCTCGTGAAGTTGAAACTTCTCCGGGTGTTGCCAAATTGAGCAGTATCAACATAGGACAGGCTCTTCAGCGTGAGTTGTATTCCACTTTGGTGGCCAAGGTATATTTTTGGACGTTTTGCAATTTGTTAGTCTAAAGTTAGGTGTTTAGTTTGAGGAGACGCATGACAAGGATCACCGAACAAATTCTCTTGGTTGTTTAAGAGAAGCGTGCAGCCTGCCGGATTCCTCCAATAATTTTTCATTGTCGAATGCAGAGGACGGAGTCAAGAGCGAGACGATCTGAAGAAACGCACAGAGCTTATGTAAATTAAAACATGTCTAGTTGTTATTTATTTCGATGTTTGTCCTGTTGCTATAGTGAAAATTTTCTGTTAACGTATTGTTCATATTAGTTTTGTTGTAAGGCTTGAGCTTTTTAAGATATCCACATCCGTTAGCCATTGGTATGGGTTACTTAAGAGGTATTTAGTCGCCTTACGGTCGAAAACATCAAGCAGACTCCTGGGTGGAATGGATGAAAGTGTACGTTCACATGGTTCGGCTGATGCAATTAGACTACTTTCGGTAGATTGGCCTGAAAACTAACCCTGAGCTCCAAATTAGGTTTTGCTTTTTGATTTTTATAACCCTTCGGCTTAATTAGGTTGAGAGGATGTTAGCCATACTCATTTAGTTCACTTTAAAATCATTCTTGGCGTACAAGAGTTGCTATAGAGGGGTTTAGTTAAGGCGAATTTATATCAGTTTTGTGGAAGAAAGAGTTTGCAAAAGATCTACCAAGAGAGGGTACAGCTAGATGCGTGTGATTCAGGTCAGCTGCAGTTCCGCTTCGCAGGTATAATTTCTCCGCCATCAAAAGGGCACAAAGAGAAGAAGTCGAGAAAATGTGTTGCGAAATGAGGTGAGAAATATTGATCCCATCCAATCCATCCTTTATTCCATCAAAAACCGCAAGTGCTGGCGTGAAGTAGTTTTGTTTTCAGCAAATACCTAGCCAGCTAAAATGGTTGCTAGAATGGGGCTCTTTTTCTTCACTATTTTGTTTTTTATTTTTGCGGAAGCAACATTTTCAATGGAGGCTGAACGTAATTTTTTTAACCTATTGGTCTTGCAAGTATATATTTTTCCAATTTCTTCAGAGCTAAAGCCCTGTTTTGAGCGGTATGATGGCCACAAACTCTTTGACGCCACACCTTTTCACAGGTATATTTCTTAACAAAATCGCTTTTTTAAAATCCATGTCTCAACATCCTGCAATCTAATAAATAAATAGCTGTAAAAGAGGGTTTGTAACTCTTGATATGGGCTATACCATGCTGCTCAGTTCTTTTTACGAAGATGATCACTCATCAGATTTTTGGACCAGTTGAAGTGATAAAAAAATGCCTCAAAACAACCCCACACCTCTTTGAGGACACATAGTGACTATTCGCAGAAAAAAGAGTACAAGCTTTATGCGCCATTTGAAAGAGAAGGAGTTGCGCTCCAACACTGCATATTTGCATTACTTCCAGTCAATAAATTTTGTTCACAGTTTAAAGTGGTGGCATGTGAGTACCTGTGCCCAAGTAAATGTTTCGTGGGGAAAAAGCAATGGCTTGCCTTCCACCTCCAATTCCAAACAGCTGTTCTGTCAGAGTGGATTCCAGCTTTGCCTTCCATTCTGCAACAAATGACGACAAACTGTGTAAATGATCCTATTGAGATAACAAAACGCCGGTTTTTCTGTCTTCCTCTCAGGTCTTTCAGTCTTCCTCTTAGATCTTCAACGGACCTAATTTGCGTTAACAAAGAGTAGAAGCTCTTTAAGCTTGAGTGATCGCTCTCCCATGTGCTACCTTAGGTTTAAGATAGTATCGCACTCAGGTGGCGTTATACCTGCACTGGAATGTGTGAAAACTTTTTCGAGATAAATGCGACAGAATTGAATTCTGAGTATTTATAGACACATAACCAAATTTATAACAGAAATTCAAGCATATTTAACATCTAAGAAAGTATTTTGTTTGGATGGTGTTGTGGCAACAGATAGTTAAATTGCTTCTTGTCTTGACACGACTGTGTTGTCTGTCTGTGAGTCAATCAAGGGAGTTAATTATTGAATTGAGTTAGATATTGAATTGTGTGAGTGATTATTATTGTGTTATTATGTTGTGTGTATTCTGTTCTGTTCTCTTCTGTTATTAAATTTAAAAATCTATTTCTTGTTGTCAGTACTGTCTTTAGACACTACTATTTATATATTTACCGATACAACAGATGGCACGGCCCTATTCGGCTAAGCATCCGCAGCATATATAGTCTCTTCTTGTTGCTATAGCTTTGGAAAACCATTAGGCATGCATCCATTTTCTGCTTTGGGTTCAGCTAGCACAAATTTATTGCAAAAGACATTTACATTGGAGAACGTTTGAGAACAGACACACACCAGTTTTCATGCGTTGTCTCTACATAATATTCCAGGCATTCCCGGGTCATCGGGTTGGTCAGGCGGAAATGCTGGTACTGATTAAGTGGCCGGAAAGGCAAAGATAGATTAGGCTTCTGCTGAATCTGCAGGTGGAAGGGGTGTGGTGATTGGGCTACAGAAAAACTCTAAATTAGGTCTACATGTTTCTTGGGATCTTATAAGGTCTAAAAACTAGTTACTTGTTCAGCCATCTCAAGTAGTTCAGCCAACTTGTCGCATTCGGAATAATAGCTTAATTGGACTAGAAGAACATGTTGCCTTTCCTTCGGGATATTCTCCAAATAAGCTATGAGATCAACTGGTTTGAAAGTAAGCCCATAGCTTATAAATTCCATTATGGAGAAGTTGTAGAGCAAAGGGAAGGAGTGGAAGGGGAATGGCATTTGAGAACCAAACACTGTGAGTCTGAATTGACGGCATGTGAACACCTGTATCCAAGTGAGCATTTCCCGGAGAAGGGTGACGTCATATTGGCCGTCACGTCCTACCACCAATTCCAAACAGCTGTTCTGCCAGAGTGGGCTGATGGATTCCAGCTTTGCCTTCCATTCACTAGCCACAAAATTTCGAGTAAATAGCAGTATAATAACCTGTTTGACTACCCATTTGCGGGATTTGGTGAGCACCTGCAACTCTTCCAGAGAACAAGACAGGCCATCCTCATCAGTGTCATTGGTTTTTACGAAGTGGTATTCAGGGAAAGTATAAGTGTCGATGTGGAGTTTAGCAACGGAGTTGAGCGGTAATGTGCTGAAATGCCTGCGGATGAAGTGGTAGAGGTGACTACTGAAAAGAGTCAGGGCATCCAGTTGGGAACGTTGGAGGAAGGAGAGCACTTGAAAGAGTGATTCCGCAGAAACAACACAGAGTTTGTTGTATGGCATGGCTGAGCACTAAATACGCTTAAATTTAAGCAAATGTGTATAATAGCCACACTAACCAATGGGTTGAGTAAAGGAACGAGTCAAAACGAAAAAGTTACTGCCAATAATTGGAGGGTGGGCGCCATGATCTCGTCTTATGTCTGTCACTGGCCGTATCTTATCACTCTTTGCTATCTTTGAGGAACGTTCACAGATCCTCTTAACTTCTGGATGATATCAAAAAGCCCAAGAAAAAGTGGCT
>BBSZ01007601.1:0-11380 GCA_000981365.1 Subanguina moxae | reverse complement strand
GGAGAGGCAGATCCTGACATAAGAGTTGCTAAAACAAAAGAAAAACAAGATTAACATGATGTTTGAGTGCAAAAATCAGTTAAAATCCAACTATGTTTGGTTGAAAATGAATGAATTTGGTCCAAAACAACTATGTTTGGTCCAAACAAACAACATTCGGACCGAATGTGCACATTTGGTATATTCTATCGATATTATATGAACAGCAAGAACAGGCACAAGCAAAAAAAGAATCAAAAAATAAAGAAAAAAGCGACACTAATAGTCTAAAAATACTCTCAAACTCAGTTAAAATCCAATTATGTTTGGTTGAAAATGAATGAATTTGGTCCAAAACAACTATGTTTGGTCCAAACAAACCACATTCGGACCGAATGTGCACATTTGGTACCAAATATACCGTTTCGAATCGAACCTTGCTCAAAAACTATTGTTCGTTTCAAAGTCCATGTTTGAAAAGACATTTTTTATTCGTTTTGCTCGCCTTTAGTGATGGCATCTGTTACAAAGATCCCCTTCACATCGCAATAAAGATTTCGACGGCTTTTGGTAACTATTCCTGTAAAAAAGCATTGTCAGTATTTGCAGTGAAATCACTCCAATACCTTTGACTCGAGCTATGCGCAGTGGCTAGCACAGTTAACGTCTTAGATGAATGTAAATCTCCAACAATTTCTTCTCCCAATCTCTTTATGCTTTCGGATTCATCATCGCTAAAGTAATAGTTAATAGGGCATTAACCGATCACACAGAGCCACCTGTTTGATTCAATTAAGTCCATATCCTCATCCAAAATAATCGATTCGGAGAAAATGGCTTTACCCTGGTTAAATACATCAATTTCCATATTCTTTTCGAATATACTGTGAGGTAAGCTTGAATCTTGTATGTGACTTGTCTTTCCAACATGCAAACTAAAACAATGATACGCTCAGCTGTGTCTGCAAAAATCACTCATAAATAATAGTACCTGTTTGCATCAATCGATGCAGATTCTTTTTGAATTGATACATCATCACGGTTTGCAAACTCATTTCTAATATGAGAAGCTAAATTCAGGTTTCTTGCTTCTTTTCTTTTACTGTGGTCAGTTGGCAATACTGCGGAAACTGCACCATAAACACCTTTAGACAGCTGGTCACCAACGAAAATAATGGATTCTCCGTAGCTAAAATTATAGTTAATAAAAAATAATAAGAGTAAGGAAGGACAACTTTGAGCCGTCAATCGAAATTATTTCGATGTCATCCTCGCCAACGATCTGTGACTCTTCGACAGGAATGACATTGGTAGATACTTCCAATTGCCCAGCCACTACCTTTCTGCTAAAGATTAAGCTGGCATGAGAGAAAAGCTCCGGAAAAAACTATTACATTTCCTGGCTGTGCTCTAACGCTATACTTGCCACTTCATCATCTCTCTGTGGCGAAAGTACAAAAGCAGTCTGAACAAAAAAACGAGGTAAGATTGCAAGACTCATAGGTAACCAAAACTTACAGGAGAAAAATGGAAGTCATCGTTAATCATATAACTCCGCAGGCAATTGCACATCAGCTCTTTCCGACCACGACATATTAAGTTTCTTTTCTTCAGTTCGTTTTCTAAGTCGGTATTTTTCATGGTCATCATATTCTTGCCATTAATACAGAAATTATTCCCCGTGTTCAAAGTCTAAAATTTTTAAATTTGCCGTGCCAGTCACTGAAAAACTTACACTCAGAATGATATTCGCAGTGCCAATTTCGTAATGTACATTTTGCAAAATGTAGAGAGCCTAAAAATAAGCTATTCTCTAAATTATTGGGCATCAAAACACTGACCCGCTCTTGACTGAAGCCCATTTCTCGCGCTGCATCACAATATTTTTTGATTTCGACATCTCTAGGCTCATGTACAGGTCGCCAAACATTGACATCACCACGTTCTTCATAAGCTTCTTCTGACGGCGGACTTGTCCAATCCTCAACAACTGCTTGAAATTCAGTGCCAATTCGAACACTTTCTAAAATAAAAGGATAAAAAACGTATGCGAGAAAGGAGTAGTTAGAACCTGATCGAAGATTTGTTCCATTTAAAGATATTTCATGGTCTGCTACATTGTTAAACTCCATCACAGCCTGCATCTAAGGTTTATAATTAGTGTTGTTGAGCCGAGCGCTCGGCAAAGTATTCTTTGCAACAGTTTTATTTTTCACTGATCCAACCACCTGTGGTATTGCTTAGATTTTTTAGTCCTTTGAAAAAAAACGTGCCTTTGTCAACTGAGAAAAAGCGTTTGTGTGTCATACGGCACGGTTCTTCCATTTTTCGCTTCAATGCATGCTGTGGAATTCAACGACAAGTTTTAAAAGTTTTGGTCAAAAACAAGTGTGTTTATATTTATCTTGCACATGGGTGTGTGCGCACGTCCCTAATCTTATAGCCTATCCTACCCTGGAACGTAGAACGCTTGGAGTTGAAATGTTGAAAAAAACATACAGTCGAACCTCGTTAAACTGGCACCCCTAATTCAAAAAAATGTGTTTGTGGCATTGTGTTTTCGACCTATGTTTTGCTGGTGTCTTCTGGGCGTGTTATATACCAAAACGTAGCCTAGAATCTAAGCTAAATTTTGGTATGCAAGATGCCCAGAAGACACCAGCAAAACATAGGTCAAAAACACAATGCCACAAACACATTTTTTTGAATTAGGGGTGCCAGTTTAACGAGGTTCGACTGTACTCCAGAAAAATTGCAAGATTATTGAATTTTTTTATTTCGCCAAGTCAAAATACACTGAAATTACATATGGCATTGTGCAGTAAACATTTTTTTATCAATGAAACTTTATTGACGTCGAAAAGAAATTTCTAGGCAAGAATCCTGTCGACGGCCACACAAAAAGCAGTTGTTGGTCAATTTGGCACACATCCTACAGACCCCAACATGAGCACACGGTAGTGAAACCACTTGGCGCTTAAACGTAACATTTGAAAATAACAAATATGCTAGATCAAAGCTTACATGTAAGCTTTGATTTTCAATGTAATTACAGTAGCGAAAAAAAGTCTTTGCCCAAGCACATTTTTTGCTTATTTATGCCTGTATTTCCTCCAGCTGGAAGATCCAGAGCTCCTTCTTGGCGCAATTTTTTTTTTATAATTCGTAATAAGCGCATGCTAAATGAATAAGAGCATGCTAAGCTTTTTCACAGCGTTAAAGAAGTCCACACCGTTTCCACTGAAAAAGCTGCATCACATAAGAAAAGTGGGTATTACCGGATACCGCATATCAAATATGTTACGCGCAAGCAAGGATGATGTAGATATCAACACCGTCGCCAATCAATCTTTTGCCAAAGTTTACCTCATTCTCGTGACAACGCATACAGGTGTGGTCCGGATTGCGCACTTCCATAGCCTTTTTCTTCAAGTCTGCCATCACTCCATAGGCTTGTTTTAGGTGAGCTAGCTTGTTTTCTACCTGAAATAGTATTAGGGTTTTTAAAATCAGACAAAAAATATTGATCAGAAATTTCCAGTGTTTCGTTTTTCCTCTTTACTTGTGAGATTGTTGTTGGTCACTATGCCATCCGTATATTTTGGGTGGGGGCGGGGGATTGGTATAAATTTTTGAGGGAAGAGGTGGGTGTATAATCGAGTAAAGTGGAATTGTTTATTCTGTCAGTCTGTGCAGACAATGTAGGTCATTACCTGGATGTTTTTCAAAGCCTTCTTTAAACCAATAATACCTCAGCTCGAAGTCGAGAGCATTCACATGGAAATGTACAGTTGGAGTTTGGATTGTTCTCTATCTCTGTGAGGCGCTGTACCAGAAAAGTATTTTGAGCACTGATGGTCTCCGCCACATGCTATAAAGGTTTCACATTTGGTTTACATGAAAGAGGAAAAAACAATTAACTGTAAGGTGCATAAAAACTCGGCGCAAGTCCTCAAACTTGCAGGCTTCCCCAGTCTGAGTGCTACCACTGGTGTTGTGACTGTGGCCAAATATTGGACTGTTGATTGAGGACTGGCAGTCGGAGTCTGAGAACATGGTCATTGAATGGCGTTTTAGTTGAAGTTTAAGACGAATAAAAATATTTATTTGCAACAAATAAATGTTGGATTACTACAATTTTATCAAATCAACGCTCAAATAGTATGATTAGATACTTTGACTTGGTAAAAACAGAAATTTTATATTAAATGAAATAAGAATAGAAATGTAGCAGACAAAGAGTAAAATCCGCAGAATATCTACATGAAGGGATCAAACATCAACAAGAGAGATTATGGCAACACAAGTCAATCACTAATAACCAGATATATGCGAACACAACTCCTCTTCCGACATCATAATTTTTAGTGTCCAATTATTAACGGTTTCGCCACAAATATCAAGATTACATCTAAGCACAAGATTATTCAAAACACATGCCTGATGTAGGAATTGGAGGAAGATGACCAGATGTTTGCAGTAAAAAAAAAAGATTCGCACTTATCAAACTTCTGCTTGATGAGTGCAACAACTAACTGATAAGCAAGAGTAAAGGCCACATGTGAACAGCGACGACGATTTTTCAGCTTTTTGTTTGATCCACTGCTTTGTAAAAAGTTTAGCGGTTCACGTTTAACCTACTCTGGCCTACTTAAGCCTAGGGAAAAGTATTAAAATAATATTTTTTTGGATAGGGTCTTGATAAGCAAAAAGTATCAAAGATTTTTGGAGGGTCTAAATCAGTGCTGTGCTAATCAGTGCTAGCCATAAATCGTTATTTTAGGTTAAGACAGATCAATATTTTTTATATATTGGGTAGCAAGTCTGGAACAGCCAAACTAGAGCCTGGTCTTCCAAAAGCACACTTCGAGTGGCTTTGGAGTACTGAATAAGTTGTTGAAAGTATCCCATTTGGTAGCTCTTAACTGGGGTGCCTGTTCCATACTTTAGCTAAATTTTTACCCTGAGACTACGCAGTAGTCTCAGGTTTGCTTGAAAGCCAAAGCAGAAAAATTTGTCTACCTTCTATAATGGTCTACATACCCTCCAGACATTTGAACTACTATTTAGCTGCTTTAAGTTTGGCTTTTAAATTTTTATCACTGAAAATAATTTCAAGAAGCTATATCTTCTCCAGTGGTGAGAATTAGTGTATTAAAATGATGCGCTCTGGCTTTTCCCAACTGAGGCGATATCTTTGAGAGGAATTTCTTTTGGCTGTGGATGACCCAAGGTATAGCGTGCACTTCAGTGTAGACATACTGTTGGGTATGTGTAGTTGTATGGTGTTAGCATCGAAAACACTAATTTATGGTTTTGGAGGACGATTCGTCATACTTTTCATAACCTTTACTTTGGTCAAAATACTTAAAAATGTCTGCGGAAAAGCATTAAAAAAATCATTACAATCTCTATCCAAATTTTTAAAGCAACCCAGGTAAATGCCAGGCGTCAAAAGTCAATGCTCGGAGATCCTCAGAACTTTGAAAATGAAAAGTTTTCATTATTATTTTAGAAAGAGTCGGTAAATCTAGAGGACTATGATCTCGGCGCGTTTTCCATTTTTGAAGAATGTTTTGCGGATGGAGTTGGATGGAGGCAAAGTTTCCGAGAATTTCGGAGAAAAATCGATTGCATTAAAGTGCCAGAAATTGACGGGAGCATTCAACAATGTTGATGTAAGTGATCTTTTACTTTAAAATAAATATTTTCTCAATATACCATGCTTTCTGAGATCACGTTTTCACCTATTCACCAGTGATTGTGTGTATAGCAAAGCTATAAAAGGAAAAGGTTACTCAGGCAGTTTATCATTTGTTAATGATGGTAATTTCAAAGTCGATCCTTCTGACAATCTTTGTCTATCTTTGATGAATCTTTCAGTTTGATTTCATTCAATTTTTTGAAGTTTTAGAAAGTCTCGGAAGAACTGCTTTCGCAAAACGTTCATCTTGTGCGACGCGTAAAGGAGTTTGACTATGCGTGCTCTTTGGCGTTGACGAATAAAGATGATTTCGAATTGAAGATGAATGAACTCAGTTCTGCACTCACTGCTCTTACTGTAAGCACTTTTTGAAATATTCCATTCGTCTTTGACGTCGATAAATCTGTGACTACAGTTGTAAATCGTGAATCACAATATTAAATTTTCAGGAAGTTGGTGACATCATTGTAAAGCAGAATGGTTTCTTATTGGAGCATTTCAACTCAAGACCAGATTCTCATTTTCCTACGCATGTACATAGCTCTAGTGCCCTGGCTACTGGTGAAGAGGATGGCAGCGCAAACGATGGTCACGAGAGTTCTAGCAAGTGGGAGATGCTGAAGAAGCTGTTTTCTGATATTACTGTGAGTGGTGTCGTTGGTAAAATTGTAAGACTATCCATCAATTGCAGGGTTCTGCTGAGTTGCTCTCCTCACAAAACACTTATCTAAGTGGTCGTCTTAAAGAAATAAATCATGAATTTGATATCGACAGCAAAGCTCAGAATATATGCAGGGAGGGCGATGCCAGAGTGCAAAGCAATGCTCACAAGTGCTACCAAATACGGGAGGCGTTCGAAGAAGCAATCGTAATTCCTTTTTTTTACTGGTTTGTTTTGTCCATTTTGGTTTTAGATCAATTTGGAAACTCTGGCAGTGCAGAATGTATTCTTGATGCAATTGTGGAAGGAGAGCGGTTCTTATGTAAAACCTTTTGAATGCGGGGATCAGAGCTGAATTTATCCATGTGGCATAGAATACTTCGTCTGTAGAGCGTGCAAACCTTAGTATATGTAGTCTTTCCTCCGTTACCTGAGGTGTCTGTATGTTCTAAAATAAAACAATTTTTTATAGTCATCCTGTCGCTTCAAATTTTGGCGGTCAGACCTTGATGTAGAGCGATGTCGGTATAAGACAAACCTGCATACGAGGTGACCATTATTTTCGAAAAATACACCTTACACTGGGCCCCAGTGACTGGGGCTGCACTCAAACCTACACTACGCCAAAAACCTACAGTTAAAAAGCCAAACCGAGTGGGTATCTTCTTGGTTCAGTTGAGGCTTAGGACATTCATCACAGTTGTGGTGGGTACTTAAATAAGATTCAAAATTATAAGTATCCCATTTGATAAAAAATGCTACATCTATGATTAGGTACACTGCAGGTATACAGTTACACCTACACTGTAGATGTATGCGTATTTTTTAAAAACACTGGGGGTGACACGGCCCCTCAAAAACTGCATTACGGCGCATTCAAAAATAAACAAAACGTCAAAACTTTTAAAAAACTTTTCGTGTGTTTTTGAACTATTTACGATTCTTCGCCGCTTCAATTCAATTCAGGCCATTACACAAACTAAATGGAAGATTGCATAAGCTAAAAATATAGACGCAAGAGATTACCTTAAAAACTAGCGCTTATTGCCCTGTAAAATGCCATACAACTCTTCATCTTTTGGTCTAAGTCGGCGATGTCCAAGATAGCCAGTCGGAAGGAAGCGAATTTGTAAAGTCAATTTGTGAAGTCAATCAACCGGTATCAAATTCGCTCTTTTTTCTTTACTTCTGTTACTTTCATATTTGTTCTTTTAGTTTCTTATCTGATTCTGAATATCTTCTAAATTTATATTAATTTCTTTAATGCAAGAGCTAAAATAAAACAATTTCTGTTGGAAGAGCAATTTTTAATGTAAGAGCACCCTCAAATGCTTTTGAATTTGTTAATTTTCTTCACCCCTCAAAAGCTTTAGATTTAAAAGATTTTTGCCTTTGTTTTCACCCAGACGACTTAGCCACCCTGATTGACTTAGCCCTTGGTGTATATAGTGTATCCAATTTGGAAGCAAAAAATACCAGCCGAAAAGCATCTTTAAAAAAAACTTATGCTTCAAATTGGCGCACTGTGACAGTAACCTCAAAGAAAATGTTTATTTGCTGTCTTCAGTATTCCTTCTTTCTTCTCAATCGATAAATCCATTCCACGGCCTTTGCACGCATTAGTCAGTGTCTACCGGACTTAGTTATTTTGTCGACAAATTTGCTTGCCTCACCTATTTGCCCCACTTCGCTGCTTAGAAGTGCCTCCTATTTCTTCTAATTTTTCATTTATCTCACTTTTTTTAAGCACAATTCTGTAGTTTTTGTATTTTCCTCTTGCCTTAATTTTACAAAATAATGCAAAATGACTGAAACTTTCGGCTTTTATTGTTTTTTTTTTCTTGTCTGAATACTAATTTTTGTTGTAATTTTCAGTCGATTATTTCGTCACTCTCGACTTCAGATCAAGCAGATTTGTAGATATGACAGCAATAGCGGAGCAATCTTCGAATTCATTTTCTCCTTCACAGCAGCAAAATGGCTTTTCTGATCGGTTGGTTTGTTTAATTTGGAATCCTATTACACAACTTCTAATTCGACTCATAAATTTAAGGAGTGAATTGACCGATGACTCCATGGTCACTACAAGTCAGGAAAAAAATCACAATAAAGCGGTAAGAAGCTTTATTTTCTCAAAAGTGTTTGCTAGCTGAAAATTTTTACTTTGATTTAGCAGTGCTCGCCATTTCAAAAATCCTTTTCTGATTCGTCTCCTCACCGAGATGGCGCATCTACTAACGGCAACAATCATAATAAAGATTTGCTCAATGGAGCTATTGTCTCGCCATCTAAGTCATCAGAGGTCAAGCAATCAATGGGTTCAGATGATGAAGAAAACATTCCATGGGTATTTTCTCTTAATTATGACGACTCTAAGGTACACAACTGACTTGGTGTGCTATAAATTATACATTTAACTTGGTACGCTGTAAATTATGCAATTTTTTGGCTGCAAACTATAGTCGGGGGAGGGGTTTCACTTGTGGGTCGGCTGAATTAAATTTGACTTACATCAACCTTTTCATGAGTTAAAATAAATTGGACGCATTACCAATATGGCTATTAGTCATGTGACTCATTTACAGGGCGTTCAAAGAAATTTTCGCCATTTCAAATTACTAATTTGATTAGCATGAAAGGGGAGTAAATTGTGTACTTTCAAACCTGTGATTAGTTAAGCCAGAGTTGCTAAAGTCGCACCGATCGGGTGATCGGATTATGAGTGAGACTTGTTTTTTAATTTGCTTCAACATTAATTTACGTGAAAAGGGGCGGAAGAAACCATTTTTTATCCTGCATTTTTGGGGTTGCATTTTTCTATTCACAAGTTACAACTCAAAATAGGTTGTGAGTTAGAGTGATAGTTTATTTACAAGAATCATAAGAACAATGCACATGGAAGTTTAATGCCAAACATGTATGAGAAACCTAAAAGTTGAAAAAATAGTTTTTTATGCGTCACCCTGTTGTTTCACCAGTATCGCTATAAGTTTATCTTAGTCTTAGTGCCGGTCCTCAGCGATTATCCTACAGCGAGATTCGCCCGTAACTTAGTTGACTGTGATGATAATAATAATAATTTATTTAAATAACTCTTTTACAGGCTCAAAGGATTGCAGCAGCAGCGGCTAGCGAGAAGAAGATTGAGCATTCAAAGAAGACAACTGTGGTTGAAAAGGTAGCTTTGGTATTGCGTTGAAGTATGTCTCACTCAATTCGTGCCTTCTTAAAGGTGGTTAAAGAGGAACCGTCTTCAGCTAGCAAACGGAAAACTGACAAGAAGAAGAAAAAGAAGCGAGAAAAAGAAACTGATCAAGAAGACTCCGAGGTCGACTATGAGCCAGAAGAAGACGATGAGGACGATTATCAGCCAACGGTGGGCAAATTTTCGGGATAATGTTGTTGTAATCGGTTGTTATTACCGGTAATATTTTAGAAAAAGAAGTTAAAGCAATCGGACACGAGTAAGTCTGAGCTGAAAATCAAGATCAAGCGTGAAATCAAGCGGGATTCTGTGACACCCGATAAGCCAAGCTCCTCTAAACACAAGGTAACAGCTGTGAAGAAGACCAAGAAGGAAATTGAGGAGGAAACCAGCAGTCCGTCCAAACGTAAGAAAAAGGTGGTGGAAGAAGAGGAGGTCTGGAAATGGTATGTTGCTTTTGACTCTTTGCTGGTTACGAATCTAAAAAATGCATACAATGTCTTCCCTAATAAAGCCCACCCGTGATTCAAAATTATGTTCTTGTTTTTCACAATTTTTTTGCAGACGATTCTCAGGCAACTAACCTTCCAAAGTTTAGCTATGACAATAAGCTAAATGTACTTATTTTCTCAGCTACTATTGGGGTAGTAAGGTACCGGGCACTTTTGCCGTTTAGGGGCCCCCTCATTTTTTCAACATTTTTATTCATTTTATGTTCTCAATCAGTCAATAACATAAATAAACAAAAGGATACAGCTCAACAACATGGGACCACAAGTAAAAGAACACATCTGTCCCCGAAAACTTCTTTCGCCATGCATATTCAGAAACATAAATAAGAAAGAGTTCGCGCGCGGTTCCATACTCTTTTTTGTGTCGCATCTTGTACTTTTGCCACTCACTTTCGATTCCCTGAGTATTAGCACCTGTTTTTGGGTCTACGAAGTTTTGGGAGTGGTTAACGGTGTAGTGGCGATACCCTTCTGGCAGGTTTTCAATTCCTCCATATGCGGCCCAACAGTCAGAAGTGATGGTTGGTCCAGGATTAACAAAGTTTTGAATCAAAGCAAGGAGTGTCTCCGCATTTCGTTTTTCTACCGGCCACAAGAAAACTTCTCCAGTTTCTTCTTCCACTCCTCCGAAAACTATTATTTGATTTTGAACCAATCGACCTTATAAAAATATATTAGTGGGAATTGGGAATTATCATTAGTTCAGTAGTACCTCGGTTACATTTTCTCTTAGTTGCAAATGTTTCATCAATTTGAATGTGGCGCCCGGGACCCCCTATTTTAATTGGATTTAAATTGGATTCAATCTCAAGCGTTCATACACATCTTCTAGCGTAAAATTCTTAAGTTCGTTCATCTAAACCAGTGTTTTCCTAAATGAAATTGAAATCAGAATGAAATGAAATTTCACTATGAATTTAATTTCATTTAACCTAAAATGAAATATTTCACATAGAAAAATTTCAGATGAAAAATTTCATTTTGAGTCAAGTGAAATGAAATTTTAAATAAAATTTCATTTTATTTAAAATGAAATGAAATTTCACTTTAAATTTCATTTCACTTTAAATAAAATGAAATTTCATTTTAAATTTCATTTCATTTTAGTTAAAGTGAAATTTGATGTGACATTTCATTTAGAATCTAATATTTATTTCATGAGTTTTTTTTTTGCAAATGGCATACATTATGGGTATTTTTTTGGGTTAAGGTTGAGTTGAAAACCCAACAGAAGAGGTTTTCTTTGATTTCTGGCTTAAATGAAATTTCATTTCACTTTAGCTAAAATGAAATTTCATTTTAGTTTAAATGAAATAGCT
>BBSZ01007599.1:0-39655 GCA_000981365.1 Subanguina moxae | reverse complement strand
TACCTACCCTCCAGATAGTTTACCTACCCTCCAGATAGTTTACCTACCCTCCAGATAGTTTACCTACCCTCCAGATAGTTTACCTACCCTCCAGATAGTTTACCTACCCTCCAGATAGTTTACCTACCCTCCAGATAGTTTACCTACCCTCCAGATAGTTTACCTACCCTTCAAATAGTTTACATACCCTCCAGATAGTTTACCTACCCTCCACATAGTTTACCTAGCCTCCAGATGGTTTCAATTCCAATGGTACTCATTTTAGGCTTAGGGCCAAAAATTTGGCGACCAAAGCAAAAGAAATTTTTAGTCGGTTTAACATCTGCTGTTTGTCGACAAAGACCAAAAATCTTATTCTGTTGTTATTTGCCTGTTTTGAACATGCGAAAATTGTGTACAAAGTGGTGCAGCAAAGGAATTTAATTGATAAAGAAAAAAAGAGAAAATAGAGTGCTGATCTTGCTTTTTTTAGACATTTTTAATTTGCTGGCTCTCCTCTCCTCTTCTTTCCTTTTGTGCTAGGAGTAACGTGCAAACAAAGTTCACTAATCAGTGCAAAGTGTCAAATTGCAGGAGAGCAGTGTTGGTCAACGGTTTAAAGTTTGTGAAAGGCTGCTCCAATGTTTGGCACATGACTCCGTGGGTTTCTTTTTGAAGACGGTTAAACCTCAAATCTCTATTAATTTTCTTTGATAAATTGTTTTTGTTTACTGGTTGACTTTTTGCCTTGACTGCCTTCTGGTTTTTAGCCTCTCCTGACCATCTCCAACATGCAAAAAAAAAACAAAAAGTAGGTTTTGGAAGGTTGAAAATTTCGGCCCTACTAGCTTACCGTATTTAGCACCCCTAAATTCAAAAAAATGTGTTTGTGGCATAGTGTTTTTGGCCCATCTTTCAGCTGGTGTCTTCTGGGCATGTTATATACCAAAATGTAGCTTATAATGTAGGCTATATTTTGGTATATAACATGTCCAGAAGACACTAGCAGAACACAGGTCAAAAACACAATGCCACAAACACATTTTTTTGAATTTAGGGGTGTCGGCTTATCCAGGCTTAACTGTATAGAAATAGCGTGCATACCAGAGCTTCTTTATGCTGTAGGTCCGTGCAATGGAAACTATGTTCCAGATCTTCTCTTTTTCTACAAAGTGGCCCCTTCCTTGTCCCTTCCCCTCCCAATACAGCCCTCAAACCCTATAAAATCGTCTTTTTGTTCGTTCTCTTGGCACAAATTGTACTCAAAGTGACCTTTTAAACACTTCTAGAAAAATCCAATTTTTTGAAGGGTGGGGGTGGGGGTTATATCTTAGTAGCTGCGATTTTTGATGGGTTGCCTAGTACAGTCAATTATTTTGAAAATTGTTTTATACAATTAATAGGTTTTTTAATTATCTTAGTAGTTAATTAAAAATGTAGCAAATCAGCCACTTTTCTGCTAAAGACTATTAATATGAGGTTGTACTCTTTGCTAGCCTAGATGTGTATGCTGCTTGCCATTTTAATAGCCTCCAATTACAGCTTTCTCTATTTTACTAGATTAAAAACCATTGCAAAGAATTAGTGGTGTTTTATTTAGTCAGCAAAGATAAGAAGCAAAGACGAAACTTTTATTCTCTAGAACAGCCTATTTATTTAGACTAGTGTTTTTTTTTTCATTAGCTTACGAAATGATCCATATTCTCATCTCGGTGGACGACCACAACACCACATACGGCCAGGCTGTGCACTCTCGGTTTCCCAGGACAATTGTGGGAAGAGCGGTCTGCAAGAGAGCTGTTTTTGAGAAGTGCAAAGTTGCTGCAACCAGCCAGGCAGCTGAGATGTATCTATATGGCTGAATATGCGTGGTAGACAAGTTTCTTGTAAATAAAACCGGCCATATGTCTTATTATTTATTTCCATTGTAAATAAGTTTTTTTCCCGGGTTTTTTACCGAAATTGGAAAGTGCGGAAGCTGTAGAGCTAGTGTTGGCTAAAAGAAGATACTTCATGGAATACTTTGACAGCACTTCATACAGAGATCTGACTGTTGTGGTTTGTAATTAGAGCTCAATAAGTTTAGGAAATACCTCTTGTGTAGTTGTGTAAAGCTGAAATGTCCATACATATACCCTATTCCCTCTAATATTGGCCTGGCTTAGAAAAGATGTTTGTTGTCGACATTGTCTTTTTGACACTTATTCTGTGTGCTGACTCCTCGGCATGTTATATATACCAAAACGCTGTGTATAGTTTCCCCCCTCAAATTACTCATTTACCATGTAACCTCCATTAATCCTCCCCCCTCTCGACAATTGGGTACTGACATCATACTCAAAAATATAGCCCTGAATCTCAGCGACATTTTTCGGTCTGGTGTTAGTACCCAATTGTGGAATGGTTGACCACCGACCGTGATGACGAGAGAGGGGGGGGGAGGAATAATGGAGGTGATACGATACAGTCAAACCTGGATAAGCCGACACCCCTAAATTCAAAAAAATGTGTTTGTGGCATTGTGTTTTTGACCTATGCTCTGCTAGTGTCTTCTGGGTATCTTCTATATCAAAATTTAGCTTAGATTCTAGGCTACGTTTTGGTATATAACATGCCCAGAAGGCACCAGCAAAACACAGGTCAAAAACACAATGCCACAAACACATTTTTTTGAATTTAGGGATGTCGGCTTATCCATGTTTGACTGTATACCAAAATGTAGCTCATAATCTAGGCTGTAAGTCTTGCTTTTCCCTCTAGTCATTTTATTCTGACTGTATATATTTCATGATTGTACAAATTTGTACAGCATATATAAGCTTACTTGCGTTGTATATACCCTTCCACTAGGGTCACATTAGTGTGTAAAAAACACTGGCGATTGGTTTGAACTTGTTGTAAAATACCTTTTTTTTCTGCTTAATAAACCTCTTTCTTCATTGCTAATTTTTCTTTCATGTGACAATTGGCTAACTATCTCGCAACAAAAGAATTTCTTTTTTATGGGAAAAAATACCGGTCCGGAACTGTCATCACTAATTAATAAAACAGTGGCACAAGCTCTGAGTGAGGCTTTTTTGCAGATAAAAACTCTTTTTAGTGAAGGAACAACAAAAATAGTCTTTAATGTAGATGTATTTTGAAGATAAATTGGCCCTATGGGTACAACTGGATGCGTTTTTGGCCTTGCTGCTCCTGTTGTTTTAAACCCTTCTATCAGGTTGGCGGATAAGTTCGCGGATTTTTTTTTATCATGTATGAAATGATAGGTGTTACTTTGGCAACGTTTTGCATCATTTTGTAGCCCTTTTATTTCTCTTTCTGTTTTGCTAAATAAAAATTGCCATAGGCTTTTATTTTTGGACTGATTTAGACATAGAAATATGGGTGATCGAAACCTCAGAAACAAAAATATCCGCAATTTCCTTCGCTTCGAATTCGAAGCGGTCACTTTGTTACGTGTACTCATTTTTTAGATGATTTTTTTCATTCTGAGGCATCCCAGTAGGCGAAAAGATCTCAGGAATCCGAATATGAAAACAAAATTTCAAGAAGAGGTTTGCTTGCTGAGATATGATCAAAAGTAGGAGAAGAAAGGATAAAAACTAAGTTGGCGGCTGGCTATGATCATATCTCAGCAACCGGGCCTCTTTTTGAAATTCTGGTTTCAGATTCGGATTCCTCAGGTCTTTTCATTTTTTATACCGGGCCTCCGTTATACCGAGGCTTGGCTGTATCTGGATTTTTTGAAGCAAAAATTAAATTTTGTTTATTATTATTCTAAAAGCGCAAGCCTTTTGGGGCACCAGTTAAAATTATTATTTTTTGCTGCTTCACTGAGTGCAGCTGCAGCACCATAGGTTGTTTGACTTAGAAAAACTGCCACGACTTCATGTTGTTGTAAACAAAGTGAATAGGGTTGTTGCTCTAACTGCCTATCACGTTTTTTCTTGATCAACATCAGTATTCTGAACATTTCATGTGGTGGAGAGTGGTCCTGCGTAGAGATGCAGAGAGCATATAGCTTCTTGTCATCTTCTCTTTTTTAGAGAAGCCATTTGCACAGAAGGGTAGGACCCCGTTGCCACGTGTCCAACAACAGCCCATCGCAGGTGTCAGTTTCGCGCACACCCTAGTCTTTGGTAGGCATCCTGCTGTTCATATAAATAACAAGGTCTGCCAACACAGGTCATTTTCATTTGAACGCTCCACTCTTTTCTATAGCAGCACCAATAGATTTGTTTTCGTAATCTTTGTAATTTTTTAGGGGGGTTGTTAAATCGAGGGTTGACTGTATTGAGAACTAACCTTATGAACCTTTTTAAATATTCCTTCTAGAAGTGGGGATAACAACCTTTTTTTTTGTTTTTATAGCATGAAAGTTGCTTAGAAATGGTTGTTGCGGATATTTTTTTGTGTGAGTTTGTATAGAAGAAAAAATATCAAATGGCATCCATTTCTTACAGTCTTGCCGTATAACCTCCATTAGTCCTCCCCCCCCTCTCTCGTCATCACGGTCGGTGGTCAACCATTTTTTACGGCTCAACCACCCCACAATTGGGTACTGACACCATACTCAAAAATATCGCTGAGATTCAGTGCTATATTTTTAAGTATGGTGTCAGCACCCAATTGTCGGTGGTTGAGCCGTAAAAAATTGTTGACCACCGACCGCGGTGACGAGAGAGGGGGGTGGGGATTGAGGAATGGGAGAGGTTATACGGTATCTCACTCGACTTTTGTTAAAACTTATTGTTGTAACGAAAAAGTGAGTAGCCAAACCACTGAGCCATGCACGCTACTACTAACGCATATAACACCGTTTGTTATATGAGGTGTTATACGAGACGGAATATAACATAAATGTTTTCAGAAAGAGAATGTATACTATTGCTTTATTACTCTTTGCTTCTTTCCATGGGATTTTATTGGCCGATGATTTCTCGGAAGTTGAGGATGCTGTTAATGATGTTAGACCTGAAATTGAAAAATATATATCCGAGATAGAAAAAAACGAATATCTGAAATTTAAATTTTCTGTTTTAAAAAAACACATGATTGTGTGGAACTCTGTTGAAAAGATCGAAAATTGGGTTTCACAGAAAGTGAATAAGATAAATCAAAAAGGTGAACATTTAATCATTAAATTTACCGAAGAAGAAACGGACCATGAAACGCTATTGTCTAAAAGTATTGATATTATTAAGCTAAATAAAAGCAAAACAATGAGTATAGGTGAAGTGAAAAGTTTCTTGTCTTACTTTATGAGCTACCTTAGACAGATAAAGTCAAAACCAAGCACAAGTCGGCGAAATAGAGGCCGCGCCAAGAGAAGCGCCAGCGAAGAGCGGACCGATGAAGTGCTACACTATCAAGAAACTGATGATGTCGCAAAACTTGAATTAGCACCAAAAGATTTTGTTGAATATAATGCGAACAGAGTGTTGAAAAGAGTCAAACGTGTAGGTAGATGGACTGGCCACCAACTGGTAAAAGTAATCAGAGAAACTTTTAATCAAGAAGGATTACTTGAAGCTGTTTTGACCGCAATTGTTGGTGTGGCAGGTGTTCTTGCAATAAATTTTATTTTCCGTCAAGCCAGAGCGCATTTACTGGGTGAAGAAGAGGACAATGACCATGACCATGCCCATAACGATAAGAAATAAGAGTAGCAACTCTCAAAATGGTCAAGGAAGAAAACAAAAAGATGATTAAAATTACCAACCAATCAAAACCTGAGAATTTGGCGCTTTTTGCAGGAAATAACCCTTTTATTGTAACATCCAAATTATATTGTATTTCTGAGATTATATCATTTAGCCAAACATGCGTATCTATTCACCTGATTAGTCAATACTTTATCTATCTTACATAATCCAATAAATAGCAATCAATTTCAAAATCACATCGAGAAGATGGCTCTTTTACAATACAGTCAATCCTCGACCAGTCGGCACTCTGAGGCCTGTCCCTTGTTAAATAGCCAGTTTGAGATGAAGCCCGATTGAGATAGCCACTTTGAGATGGCTTTTTAAATTTTGTTTAAGGCTGCATGTAGTTTTCACCCGTCAAATTAATAATTTATCCCCTCAAATTGCTTAACCTTGATTATCTCGACTGTTTTGCAACAAGTTTTTCTAATTTTTTTGTCCAGTGTATAGCCCTGGATGTGTTCTTTCTAATGCAACATCAGTTGACTTATTGTTGCCAACCTAGGGTATATAACAACCGTTAGGCCACCGAAAAATTTACTTGGGCATATCGAAATATCGCTCGAAGGCCAGCGCACATCACTACTTATTATCACAAAATAATTTGGTTTTTGTAGCTTGAGTTTAAGTCTTTGTACGGTAAGACCACTGAGTTGAGTACTACGGTTTCTTTCGGCACATGTACATCCGAGCCGAGAATAGTTAGGGAGGGGTTTAGACGGCCATCACAGTTAAACAATGGCTTGTTGTCCAGCTTTGCAAAGGGTATGTTAGGATTGGGTGCCAGAGGTGTTCCTTCCACTCTAGCCCAACATCCAATCACACCTGAACAACATTGGGCAATTAAATTTTGACTAAGAAATTAATTAAAAACACCCACTTCTCCAGCCAATTACCGAGTGCAGCACACAGCAGTGTTCTTCGAGCACGCACTCTTGCAGGATGATGGACTCTCTGATGCGAACTCCTGCACCCACTTTTGCATTTGCTCCAATGCTGACGTTGGGACCTATTTTGGCGGTTGGGTCAATTGTCGCTGTGGGGTCGATGACCACCTGTGAATGTCCGTTTTATTAAGAGGTGATAGATATTAAGGGGGGTTGGTAGTAGGGAGTGGAAATATTTTTGCACTACCTTTTGTCAAAAGTATGGGTTATTTACGGTATTATTTACAAAAAGATGCTTACATCTCCCACAATTTCAGCCACATTGCCAGCAGCCAGCCGTTCGGGACACTTCTCTCTAAACAGCCTCAAGTAGTGTCTATTGGCATATAGGGCAGCAGAGGGAGACTTGGTCTGGCTCCACCATCTGGTGGTATGCACAGCAAATAGCTGACCATTGGAGGCCATGGCTGGGAAAATCTCCGTTTCCAGCCATAGTTGAGTGGCTGAATTTTCGGCTTTGGCTTTCTCCAGCTGCTGCCAGAATTGAGGCCGTAAAAGGTAGATTCCACAGCTTATATGAGTGCTTACAAAGGTAGTGGGTTTGTCCACATAGTGCAGCACCTTGCCCTTGGGGTGTTTTAGGTCTTTGGAGTCGATCACTACCTGCAATGGCTGATTTGGAACTTGAATTTTCAGATACATCTTTTTTTGAACAATATTCACAGCTCTTTTTTCCTTCGAATTTCATATTCTTGCTCCAAACTGTTCAGTCACATCGACAACCCCTCATGAGTATTCAGAAAAAAAAATTAAAAAACCTCAGGAAGCTGTGTTCGGAACGCATAAACAACGTGATAGACGAGAGCGTGTATAAAGCAGAAAGATTTTTAAAAATAACCATCTGCGTGATAGTCGCTTTTCCAAATTAGCAATAGTCGAGTCTCGCTAAGTGATACCCCTCGGGACCGACCCTAAAATGACACTATAGCGAGGATACCACTACACCTCACCGTCCAATTCCATCATTGCCGCATCTTTAGAGTCTTAAACCTCTTTGTGAAGTCTGTCTTGTTGTTTGCAGCCGCATCAATGATTGCCTTCTTCACTCCCATTAAAACCGCAATGCGCTTCTTCGGAGTAAACATCAACCTAAAACGAAAAAAAATTCAAACCATTAAAAAAAGAGCAGGAACCTTTTACAACTAGAATATTATACACTGAATGAAATAATTTTCATGACAAGATTTACAAAAAAGGAGATTTGAAAGCTTTTTTTAAAAAAAATTGGTGAAGTGCCACTGTATCGAGGCTTCTTTACTGATTTGGGACCAGCTAAAAGCGCCACTATGATGGCGTGTCACTATAGCGAGACTTGACTATAGCTTTATTTTCTGGGTACTTCTTTCATTTACCCCCCCCCCTCCAATTTTTTTTTTTCAGAAGTTAGATTTTTCTGTATTCACCTCATGCATGTATTTTCATTCAGTCTATCATTTTATTTTTGCTCATTACGCAAATAGTGCATGTGTAACTTTTTACTTTAGAAAATGCAAGAACTGCGTAGCTTCGAACTCGCGAATTTGTACGAAAAGCTTTTGAATTGGACTGATGACGTATTTATCGAGTGGTTGCAAAATCTGAAGCTGCTTCATTCGAGTATAACTTGTGACTGTGGAAAATAAAAATACGTCTGTGTAGTGTTCAAGAAGATCAATCATATCGAGCCTAGCATTGCGATGAAATTTAAACTTTGTTACAAGTAGGAATATGGTACGCATCGATCTGTCTTCAGTAGCTATGTATCTGACTTTGTCTGTCGCAGAACCTTCAAGGGTGACGATGTTATGTTTCATTTGTGGTCTTAGACAGTGTTGTTATATGCATGCGAATAAAATTTTTGTTGTTTATATGTACTGATAAAAAATGGGGGAAGGGGGGTTAAACGAAAGAAGTACCATTTACTGCATTTTCATTCAAAGCCATAAAAAGCTCACCGATCCGAAATTAGTTGACTGTTCTCTCGTAGCCTCTGTAGTCAAAATGAGACATTGAGCTTTGGATTGTGCATCCAGTTCCTGGACCATCTCCGAGAAGGGCAGATCCCCACATATGTCTGCGTTCAGGACGAATATTCCTTTGGGGGCACCACTCAATAGTTGTGCCTGGAAGTGGAGAAGACCCCCAGCAGTGCCTAAACGGCCAAATTCTTTTTAAGGACTTTTAAAAATGTTATACCTTGAGACTCCTGCTCCTGGAGATAGCTTATTGGTAGGGAATACTTTTGCTTACACTCCTTTATAAAATCAGTGAACTCTTCAGTGGGGTAGAAACCAATCAAGAAAATTTCGGACAAGTTGTCGAGCTGGAAAAAGTAACTTTATTATGCTTTCAAGGGATAGCATAGGGTAAACGACCAGTTTGAGATGCTTCTTAAAAATGTTTTTTAAACTTTTCAATATAAGCCCTCTATTTTATAGGAAAGGTTTTATACAACCTATCTCAGTAAGCAAAAGTCGTCAGGAATCCGAAACTGAAAACAAAATTTCGAAAAGTGGTTTTTTTGCTGAGATGTGACCTAAAGTTGGAGGGTCACTAATAAACAAGTTTCAGTGTCCCTCCTTTATATCATATCTCAACAAACAAGTCACTTTTAGAAATTCTGTTTTCATATTCCTGAGAGCTTTTGATTACAAGGACGCTTCAGAAAAAGAATATTTTTATAAAATAGGCATGTTAATTGAAAAGCTTTAAGCATACAATAATGTAATAATTTTAACACGTAAAGGCCTGATCCGCTTTATGGGCTACAGAAATAATCGGACGTGCTGAGTACAATGGCGGTATCGGCTGAATTGTTTTTTCGATAAATGTGGTGTAAAAGTCAATAACTGGGGGATATACTAGTATTGTACCATTTTTTGTGCTTTTAGTCGATTTAATGGCCCTCCTGAGACGAGCCCTAGGGGGGCGTTAAATCGAGGTTTGACTCAGTGTTTTCGAAAAATACACCTACACCTACAGTTAAACCTACAGTTATACATACACCTACAGTTAAACCTACAGTTATACCTACACCAACAGTTAAACCTATAGTTATACCTACACCAACAGTTATACCTAAACCCACGGTTATAACTACATCTACATTTTAAACCTACACTGTAGCTGTAGGTGTAGGTTTAAGTGTAGGTGTAGGTCAAAATTGTAGGTGTAGATGTCACTGGTTTGACTGTACAACAAATTTAAATCTTTCCTTTCAATACAAAAAATTAGTGTTTATGGAAGAAAAGTCGACTTTTACACCATATTTATGGGGAAAAAAATCATTTGATAATGATATCGTACTTAGAACTTCCAATTACCTCTGTAGCTCCATAAGGAGGATTGCCTTTGAGTGCTAAAATTTTACATAAAAAAATTTCCAATAGCCATCTTAAACTGTACATAAATTTTTAAACTGTCCATAATAGTTCACCTCGCACAATTGACTAATGTGATGGTCAATTAGAGGAACTCCAGCAATTGGAAACAACGGTTTGGGCAGTTGAAGAGAGAGTGGACGAAAACGGGTTCCTTAAATCCGATTCAGAATTTAATAAATATTTTTATAAAGTAACTATGTAACCCTTTCTTTTAATTTCTTTGAATGGCAGTAACATTCAAGATTTTTTCGGTTTTTCTTTAGCTTACAGTTTATTATGACTCAGGTCACAGTTGACCACTTCAAAACTTTCTTACTAACTAAAATTGAATAGTGGTTTATTAACTGTAGCATAACTAACTATTTCTAAGTCCATAGTTAGCCCTCGATAATTGAGCAACCCTAGTGACCCGCTTCAAGGAGTCTATATAACCGTTTTATAACCTATAATTAACTATACAACAATTAACTATACCGTATTTTTTCTAATTATCCCCCCCCCCACTCACAATTCAAAATCGTGTTTTTGGCATTGCTTTTTTGACCCACTTTTTCCAGACGACTCTTAACAAACACAATGCCAAAAACACGATTTTGAAAAAGGGGGAATAATTAGAAGAAATAAAACGGCATAGTAAAATTTTCATGGTTTGCAGTCTTTATGCGGTAAAACCCAGTTGACTAAACTATGTTTAAGATCTTCTCTTTTCCTGAGTGAACCCTCCTTATAAAGTGGCCCTTTATTTTTTATTTTTTTTGGGGGGGAGGGTATAAAAACAGTAGTACCACCTTTTCTATTTATGTCAGGATCACAAACTTTATAAAAAATTGATTTGGGCCGATTTCAGTACGATTCACAATTGTATAGTATAGTCTGCATTGAACTGTATCATAATTTACAGTTAATTATGCCATAATCTGTGCCCAACTCTTCATAGCACTATTTTGTAGCCTCTAGCCTACTGATTGAGTCTTCACTGTGAGCCATTCACAATTAAATATTTTGCCAACCCACAATCAACATACCACCCACACAGTTTACAACCTCAGTGGACACCTGTGGACCACAAAAGCCAGGATCAGCACAGGGAGTAGCAAAAAGACAGCATAAAGAGAAATTAGAGCACCTCCGGCCAACCACATCTTTATCATTAGACTCCAGTCAATCCAACCAAAAACTTTTTTATGCCACCAAAAAGAGGTAAACAAGAAATAAAAGAGCGTGTTATAAACCAAAAAGTAGAATGGTTGGAGTGCTCACCTTTCTGTGCTCCACCCACCAAAACCACTGCCTTCAAGGACGACATCATTATTGTTTTTCCTCCGGTTTTAGACAGACAATCCAGGGCAGGGATGAGCTGATTCTAATTCTCCTCTCCACCCAACCAAAGAGAATAAATAGAGCGAGGAGAACAGCAGCAGCAGCCAACACAACCACAGGCTAGTAGAAAAAGAGAATCTGTAAAAGAACAAAAGCTGTATATAAATACAACTGGTATGCAAGACTATAAGGATAGCCAGAAAAAAAAAAGTGGAAAAGTGTAATTGTTACACAAATGCAATGGCAAAAATAATGGTTGGATATTTTACTGGAAGTAATCTTTGCGTAAGGAGATAATTGGGCATCCTTCTAGGAATTTATTGTGGAAAAGAGACAAAAATTTTGACCCTACTAGGATATACCCCACCCCCAATCCTCAGAGCTACTTGGTTATACCTGCCCCCAAAAATTAAGTTTTCTAAGGATTCAAAATAGTAACTGACAAGGGAATATGGGCTATTTTGGAAGGGGATGGGAATAATTGGAGACCACTGATTCGAAAGGCCATTCACCCGTCTTCCTTACAGGACCAGGGCAAAAAGTGCCTCTAGATGCATTCTCTGATCAATAAGTATTGCTCGGATTCATCTCGCAGGTAAGTATGTGTGCGCATCTCTAACTCTCAAGCCCCCGGGCTTGGAGGCGACGGAGGCTTGGAGTTGAGATGCGCACACAAGCATACCTAAGACATAAATGAGTGGAGAGCAAGCCCTGGATGCATGGAAATAGTATACATACCAAAGCTTTTTAGGCGGTAGGTCCCTGTAAGGGGAACTATGTTCAACATCTTCTCTTTTCTTACAGAGTGGCTCCTTACTTGTCCCTTCCCCTTATACAGCCCAGGGGTAAGCATTAACAAAATGCACGCATTATTGAAGATATGCACTGTCGCGAGTTAATAGCGCAAATTTTTTTGGAGAATTGAACAAAAGTCGCAAGGAATCCGGATTTGAATATATATCCAGTGTCTTTAAAAGACGATGTTGAAAAAATGGAACTCGAAGAACAAAGAAATCCACCTGTCATACGAAAACACCCACGAATTTAAACTCATTTTAAGGGTCATAATTCGCAGTATACCGAACAAGCAGGTAAAAATAAAACCGCAAATTTAGAAGCCTACACCAATAATGGAAGAGGCAACTATCTTCGAATGGGAAACGTCAATTTCAACCTAAAAATCGCTGACAAGTTTAAAAATTTGTTTATTTATTAAAAAGGTTGGCCAACAAAAATACTTGGTTTTCTAGGTAGATTGACAAAAAAGAAGGCTGACTGAGATTATGATAATTGAATCTGAATTTAAACCACGTCAGCACAAGTGAACACTCCCAAAATTTTGATAAACACTCTCTGATAAACACAGTGAATGAGCGGAGTGAAAATAGATTAGAGAGCAGAAGGAAAGGTGTTTGAGGAAGAAAAGAAAGAAACGAAGAGGGTGCGGCTCTAAAGTAGAAAAAAACCACCGAGAAAATGAAAATAAAACTTGTTTCGGCTGCCAAAGTAGCCGAAAAAACAGCAAAACTGCTTTCCTATTTTGCCAGAATTGACCAACCTCTTCTTGAAAAAAATCGCCTTTATGATTGCGGGCAAACATGTAGACTTAATTAACTGAACATATTTGAAGACTACGGTTTTCACAAACACAGGATGCTCAAGATTATCAATACTCTTGAGAAATAAATGCATTTAGAGCAGTGTTTTCAAAACTCATAGTCATAGTGTAAACTCATAGTGATAACTAGGGATGGTTTTTTACCTAGTTGCGGCTATGCGGCTATTTTGGAAAAACCAAACGTGGCTGCGGCTATTTCTGGCATAGTGGTGCGGCTAGCCGCGCGGCTATGCGGCTAATTCGCTAAACAACTTAAAGCAACATATCTCTTAATTGCACGTTCATAATGCGCCGTTCACTCGTCAAACTATTCTATAACCATTTTATTCTAACACAACAACTTCAAATAACGTCAATACGAAAAATCAATTACGGGCAGAGCTTCGTGAAGAAACATCAACATTTCAGCGTTATCTGGAGATAAATTCGATCTTTTGTAATCGTACACATCCCGTGCCAATGAGAAAATTTGCTCACTTGCGACACTTGCAGCTGGCGCTGACAGGTAACGACGAGCCACACGTGAAAATAGTGGAAATGTCTTTTGGTTCACCTGAATAAATAACTTACATCTAAATTATTGTTACTTTTTCCCCAAAATTGTTACCTTCCAAATTCCAATGGATCATCGTCAGGCTGGGCGCATACCATCTTGAAGTAACTGGCCATCTCCATATTTACGCCAGTATTATTACAAGTTGTAAAAATCATAGCTTAATTTCTAAATTTCTTAAGTGCGGCTATTCACAAATTGCGGCTGCGGCTTGCGGCTATTTCAATATTGTCGCTGCGGCCGTGCGGCTGCGGCTATTTCTCAAAAATCGGTGCGGCTAGCCGCAAATGCGGCTGCGGCTAGCCGCAACCGCGACCGTCCCTAGTTAGTAATTATGAAATTTTGGGCCCGCCCCCTTTTCTTAAGAAAAAAAAAAAGATCTTCTAAAATGTAATTGGAAATTTTTGACTGGAGAATGTGCTTCTTTAACTGCAGTGAACCTAAGTTTCAGTGAACCTAATACTTCTCCACTCGCCGGCCGAAACCAAGATAACTTCGAAGTGATAACGATGGAAGAAGATGATGAAGAAGAGATTTTGGAAACAGTTGAGGAAATAGAAGCATACAAAAAGGTTTGTTTCGATTCAGGTCACAAGTTTGTGAGTTCGCTAAGCACATACTTGCTCAATTTCCATTTGTAATTGGTGTTTTGTTATTCACATTAGTTTCAGAAACTGCAAGCCGATCTTCAGGCTAAAGAGCGTGAACATGAAGAATTGCAAGAGCGTGGACAGTTCAAGAAAGCGGACGCTTTGTGCAACAAAATCTTCGATTTATATAATGAAGTCCGAGCAGTGGACGCTTTTTTAGTAAAAAAACAACGGTGATTTTCGACTTAGATTACCTTATCTGTTTTTGCACATTTTAGTGAGAATCAGGTGACTTCTTCACAACATGCTCTTTTTGAAATCAAAGGCACGGGATTGGTGATTTTGGATAAAATGCTGACTGAATTTATGCAAAATTTCTCCAATGGTTATTATGGGTCCGTGCGTTTTTCCTTTCCTCTCTTTTCGTAACTGTGTTTTGTGACCGTTCAATTCATATTTTCAGGCTTCCATCCGCTGAGGATGTGCACAATATGCTGGCAACGCTTCGTCAATCTTCTGCTGAGCCAGGCTTGGAAGAAATTATAAAGGACAAAGGAGGGGAAAAGAGTTGATTATTTAAAATCTAAATTTTTTGAATGACCTAGTATTTCAGACTTCGTGCGAGACACAATAGAATTGATGCTGCAGTTGAAGAAAGATAATTTTACCATTTCCATGGTTGCCGACAATCTTTGTCGGGAATTCGGCATGTCGGGGGGTCAGTCTTTTCATAAATTTTCAGTTTCACTTGCACCAAAATTTAATTTAGAACCGCTCGAACCACCGATTGTACTTCCGCCCATTCGTGAGTCGCAAAACCCTTCGGTGGCAGCTATTAAAAAAGTAAGTTTCCAAAATTCTGGTTTATGACTTTTCAGCTATGATGTTTAAGGCAGCGCAAAATGCGTTTGCTCAAGATCAGTCCTATCTGATTGAAGAAGATCTCAAAGACACAGAAGATGTGACTCTTCTTGAGAATGAAGATGATGAAGAAAATGATTCAGACTTTTTGGAGATTGATCAGGGAGAGGCAGATTATGATAATTATATAGATGAGCTCGAAACAGTTGTAAGACCGGCGGAAGATGAACTCGAGGTTATTTTTGTGATTTTGCAGGCTTAGTCAAAAAATTAGTGATTCCATACGTCTTTTTATTTTTTGTATCTTTCAAATCACCATTTCCTTTTTAGCTAACAATTGTCGAAGAGGATAGCTGCTCGAAAGAGGGTGAAGCCAGTGTAGAAGAATTAGATAGGGCATTGGAAATAGATGATATTCATGTTACACTTAGAAGACAGGTTCCCTTTTTTAAATTCAATGATCGAACAAAGGTACACTTTACCCTCTATAATCCGCCACTTAAAATGCTCGGTTTCGGCCGTGATATAATTAACTTATGGCGGAACTCACCTCGATGATCCCATCCACTTGGTAATCTGAACTCCAAATTTTGGTTCCATGCATGCTACGGATTATTGAGGGCTAACTCCGCTGGTCAATGTCATCCATTAGTAATTTTACGTAACGACTTTTTTCATTCACTTTTGCTAATTATGAAAATTTTTAGAAAATGTCGCAGTTCTTGCAGGAATGCGATTCGACCATCTCGGACCTGGAAGGCGATGATGACGACTGCGATGATAGCTTTGATATGATGATTGTCTCACAAAAGATTGTGGCAAAGCTACGCCAGGAATTTTGTCAAAGAAAGCCGGTAGGTTGCATTCAAGGATATCACTTGCAGCTTTATTGTAAATGGAAATAATTGTGATATCAGTATATATTCTAATTATGTCCCGACTCGGCTAAGCTTTGGTATCCTATTACCTTACAAAGATTGGTTTTAACCACTCTTTATGTGCAGCAAGACGTGAAATATATAAAAAAACGTTTTTCAGGTGCAGAAACATTTATCCCATAAAAAATTTACTTTTGCCTTGGTTTCCTGAGTTGAACCAACTTATGAGGACATTTAAAATATTCGATATACCATGTTTTATCCCATTTTCACGAGGCAAGACAAAAAGAGCTTTTATTGCACTTTTGTCACGAGTATTTCATGTCATCTAGCGCATGAAAAAGTGGTTAAAACCGGTTTTTAGGAGGACATGGCATACAGAAGTCTAACCTCTAACTTGCGTCTGCATTTAGGGCATTACTGTTTATGGGCTTCCGAGAAAAGTTAAAGACCAACAGAAAAACGTCGAGGTTGTTGATTTAAGTAATTTTTCGCAAGAATGCACAAACACGCACTCTATTAATGTGCTATCGGTGGTGGATGACAGCCGCGATAACGACGTAGAAGTCACTTTCTCGAGGATAGACTCATCTGAATAGAGCTAAGGTAATCGAGTAAAGAAAGAAAATTTTTGAGTTGATTAAAATGTTCCATGATTGTGCCGTGATTTTTGTATTGTCCGAATCTGTCAATTGAATCCCAATTATGCTGAAACCATTCTATAATCTAGTCCTCTTTTTCAAGTTCTGAATAAAATTCACGTTTTATACGACTATACATCGTCACATCTTGCGTTCATCTTCAGTATATAGTATATACTATATACAAACCTCGGTTTAATTACTTTAATAAAAAAAAACTTCTTGAAGTTCTTGTCACCGTCGATGGTACTCAATTTGACGCTGCTATCTTCAAAAAAGGCCCCTTACGGGGGCGACGAAGTCTTGAAGTTAAGATGCGCACACAGGCATACCTGAGACATAAATCACTCGAGAACCAACTCTGCATGCATACCAGAGTTTTCTTATGCAGTAGACCCCAGTATTTATTTTTTTTTGGGAAGGGGGAGAAGCGTATACCCAAAATCCCTTTCTGCCTACTCTATTTTTACTCAACTGGTCAGTTGAATCAGGTTCGCTGAATAATATTTAAAAATGTGATTTTTTTAACCTTTATTGTAAAAAGATAAGACATTTTTGCGGTTGACAAAGCAACAAAACTGCAATTTTATCAACTTTCAAATGAGCGCTATAAACCCTGCACGATCATCCTGATTCACCAAGATTTACTACGATAAACCAAAGGAAAAAAAAGGTTGGCTTTCCAGTCAGCAAACAACCAATTTAAGCCAAAAATTTCATTGAAGTAGGAATCAGTAAATCAATCCAATTCCGATCACCATTTGTAGAAGAGGAAGACAATGCCGAGAGACTACGAGGGATACGAGCGAGGTGAGCAGTTGATTCTTTGTTTAAAGTGGCTTAAAAGGTTAAAAGAACGGGAGTCTATTTCTTTTTATGGTTTGATGAGCATAGATTACATCCTAGAATGAAATGCTTGATGATAACTCAAAAAGAAATAGTCCAGTTCAATGGTGGGTTTTTGACTTAGCTTTGTCTATTGAAAATCTAAAGTTGCACAATTCCAGTGAACTCATCGCTTTATTTTCTATCCACACAACGGGCAATTTGTTTAGCGGATTTTTAGTAGGTTTTGTAGGCTTTTGAAACAGCCTGAGGTGGATAAAATTAAACAGCGTGAGGATGGCAATCTTTTAACTCATACTTTTAAGAAAGAGATCGCCGACGCCGTTCCAGATCTCGTGAGCGTAGTTCGGGAGCTGGAGGAAGGCGCAACCAATCACCGCTAGTTGAGCGCAGAGAAATGACTCATAAGAGCAGAAGTCGAAGTCCTTTAGATAGACGGCACAGAAGCAGGGAACGGCGCAGAAGCAGAAGCCCTAGAAGAGACAGACTGACTTTGGGTTCAAGAACATCGAGAACTCCGCCAAGACATGTAAGTTTTCTTTTAAAAATAGTATACAATCAAACGTCAATTTAACGCCCCCCCCCTGGGCTCAATTTGGCACTAGGACTGTCACACGATTCTTACTCACCTTAAAATAAATGATTTTTAACCATTAAAAGAAATCAATAAAATTGATATGCGCTTGGCTGCAAGAATCTTGTTTGGTAGCATCTTCCAAAAAAGCGGGTCTCATCCGCACTGAATACGTCGTCAGGTCCATATTCCGCCTGAGATTTTCGTAGTATTTGTTTTTGTCATTTACCTAATTAGGGTTGCCGGGTACCCGGAACTTTCGGATACCCGAACCGATACCCGAAAAAAAAACCGGGTTTCGGTTCCAATTACCCGAGAACCGGTACTTGAGACGACAACCTTAGTCCTAGTAGTGATATTTCCTGTATCGCCTTGCTTGCCATCCAGTGAAATCGAATGTCGCTTCTGCAAGTTCTCAAACCACCCATCTCAAACGTACAATGCCACAACCTAACCAAGTGGATGTCCACTTGGTGATATTTTTTCTTACTTTTAGGCTCTAAAATCCTTTTCTCTGTGCTAATTAGGGTGTTTTAAAAAAAGTTTGACAAGGGTAAATTACCATTTTAAGGATACTTTTCAAAATTTTCGAAAATTCAAAAAATAGCCTTTAAAGTGATAATTTACTCCTGTCAAACTTTCTTCAGAATACCCTAATTAGTCAATTAAAAGAGGTTATAGAAGCTGAAAATAAGAAAAAAAAATTGCACCAAGTGGTCATCTACTTGGTTCGGTGGGAACAAAGGAAATCCATTACAGTTGCGGTTGGTGAATAAACGAAATCAAAATCATTAGTGTTCCATTTGATAAAAAAAATGCTACCTCTATAATTTAGTGTAGGTGTACACTGTACAGTATACCAAAACCCGGACCCTACATTTACACTGTAGAGTTAGATTTGAGTGTAGTCCCCCACTGTAGATGCAGCTACATTTTGAAATTACTGTCCTCGAGGCATTATAGCGATAATCGACTAGTTGGTTTTAGTATGAAACGTGAACGCAGCAGGGATCATGAGGTTAGCAAGGACCACGAATACAAAAAAAAATCTGAGCATGGTGAAAAACGAGAGCATAAGAAAAAGCGCCGGCACAGTAAGGACCGAAATCGTAGCGAAGAACGTAAGCGCAGCAAAAAACATCGCAGCAAAGATGGCGAGCGTAAGGGAGTTCGGCGCATCAGGAAAGAGGAGGGCAAAGATCGGCACAGAAATCGGCACAGAAGAGAATGCGAAAATGTACATTTCGTTAATTTTAGAAAATAGCTTGCCTTTCTCTCGACGAGTTATTTGAAGAACGAAAACTTGCTTAAGCTTGTGATTTATTGTTAATTACCTCTTTCTTTTTCAGGACACAAAGTCAAAAAGCAGTGGAAGGAGAGAGAGGAAGCGTGCTCATGCTCGTTTGTTTTTTTTCATGTTAGTCACGGTTTTCATCTCACTCTTCAATTTTTTCAGCAAAACTGAATCTCGAGTCTTGCCAGAATGTGGATGAGGACATGTCGAAACTAATGGGCTTTGCTAACTTTGATACGACGAAGAACAAGAAGGTCAGTGACAATGTGGATGGGATGGCAAAGATCAACAAGCCGAGAAAATACAGGCAGTACATGAACCGCAAAGGAGGCTTCAATAGGCCTCTTGATTATGTTGCTTAATGTTGTGTTGTGGATTTTGAAGTTTCCAATAAAATGAATTTTGTAAATTTCTATTGTTTTTCTGAGGTGTAAATTTGGACACACATACCCCAAACTTTGTGCTCTTGTTTTTTCATATTTTTGGAAGTGAATTTTCAGCTTTTTGGTTAGCAAAATCATGGTGAATACAGTAAGTTTTGTTTGGTTATGAGCATAATTAAATTTTTGTCTATATCTCTTAGTCATGATCCTGTTATGGAAAAATTTGTATCTAGGAAACGACAGATGAATTTTGTGGATGTTTGATTGCAATTGACTGCGAGGATGATGCCTATCTCCAGGGCGAAATTCTTGGTGTGGATCCTTTGCAGCGGACTATTAATCTCGGTCGACCCCTCAAGTAAGTTATCTTGCAGGTTTTTTGTTCCTCCCGATTTTACTTTACATTGTATGAACTTATCAGAGATGGATGCCCTATGGGAATAGAGTCTTTCCTCGTTTTGCCAACTACTATTCGTGAATTGAAAATCCTCAAAATGCCTTCGAAGAACAATTTGACTTCATCGGATGAATCTCATAAGAAACAGACCAAGACGTCTTCGCCAGTTAAAATGCAAGAAGGAACCAGTGTTCGAAGTGGTAGCAGCTCCGAAGTTACAACTTCTCCTAAAAAAAGCATATCGCCTGACCAACCGTCCTGCTCTTTTGAGAGCAGAAGCTTCGGTATGCACTTTTTTGGTTTTACTTAGCGCATTGATACACATCATTTTTAATTTGTTAGGAGCTAATGGGATTGACAGAAAAGAGTCAGAGATCATATCTGAAAAGCAATTGGAAAGTTCTTCAGTGCATGGGAAACGAATTGATGTGAGCGAACTTCTCAAGCCTTCTTTGCAGCTGAAAAATTCGGAAAGTGCTGTTGAACCTGGAGATTCTATTGACATAAACAAGGTTAAAAATGACTTTGATTTTGGTGCGAATTGGTCTCTAATAGACAAAAAGGTGACGCTTTTGGTTTGATTCAATTTTAAAATTTACTAACCCAATAAATCCCTTACTCGATTAGCGCTTTTATAACAATTTTATGTTTTATTCAGTGCTTTGAGAAAGCTTTCATTAGGTGGAAATACCCTTAAACAAAACTCGGGCAATTATTTAAGGAGGTGTTTATTTGAAGTATGAAAAATTGGTTTTGGGCGTTGTTTCATGGGAATTATTAGGTGCGCTGGTGCTCGTGGCTAGCGCCATTGAATTTAATGTAAATCTCTTCTCTATCGGAATAGTGACCTAAGGATTCTTCTGACTATTTCATTACTTTCCTTTTCTAGGGTCTTAAAGGGACGGATGAATTTTGTGGATGTTTGATTGCAATCAACTGTGAGGACGAAAGCTATCTCCAGGGAGAAATACTTGGTGTGGATCCTTTACAGCGAACTATCAATCTCGGGCGTCCCCTCAGGTAGGTTTTGGTAGAGGTTTCTCTAGGTTTTATATAGTATGAATTTTTCAGAGATGGATGCCCTATGGGAGTAGAGTCTTTCCTCGTTTTGCCAACTACTATTCGTGAATTGAAAATCCTTAAAATGCCTTCGAAAAACAATTTGACTTTATCGGATGAATCTCATAAGAAACAGACCAAGACGTCTTTGCTGGTTAAAATGCAAGAAGGACCCAGTGTTCGAAGTGAGAAGGGTGGCAGCTCCGAAGTTACAACTTCTTCTAAAAAAAGCATGTCGCTTGACCAACCATCCTGCTCTTTCGAGAGCAGAAGCGGTATGCACTTTTTTGGTTTTACCTAGTGTATTAATACATATCATTTTTCATTTGTTAGGCGCTAATGGGATTAGCAGAAAAGGGCCAAAGATCACATCTGAAAAGCAATTGGAAAATTCTTCAGTGCATGGGAAACGAATTGATGTGAACGAACTTCTCAAGCCTTCTTTGCAGCCGAAAAGTGGAGGAAATGGACAGCGACATGTACAGGTTAAAGGCAACAGCTATGTTAGATATGGAGAATACAAACTTTTTAACAACCAACAAGTGGCAGCACCGCGTGTTCTTCAAGTGAGCAAGAGTCGTTCCGCACAGGGTAAGTAGCCCTGATTGCTAATTTCTTCACATAAATCTTTAGGATAAAAATTTCAGAGCCCAGTGGAATGCCTTTGATCGACTGCTCTAATGGATATTCGGGGTATCGAGTAGCTGCTGTTGAACTTGGGGATCCTATTGACTTTAATGAACTAAAGCATGACTTTGATTTTTCTGCGAATCTGGCTCTGTTTAATAAAGACGTACGATTTTTTAGTCGAGCTGAGGCCAATCTCTGTGGTCAACATCGGTTTTGTAAAGCTTTATAACGCTTTTCTTTACATTGACATCAGCGTCAATGCCGATATAGGTTTAAAAATCGGTTTTAAAATCGATCAAATTCAAATCGATGTTTACCGGGGAGATTGGCACTGGGGTTAATTGTAATCTTTTTTGATATAGGGACTTGCGCAAGGCTCACCTGAAGATGCTAAGGATGGAAAAACGCTTATTGTGACAAAGAATTTCCGAAATGATGAGAATATTTTGAGTGACCCAAAGAGAATTATCTCGTGGACTAAAGCCGCTGCGTCTGGTGCAGTTGCGAATGAATATGTGGGCCGCCTAATTACAATCAGTTGTGGGGAACTGGGCAATTATCAAGGCAAAGTCGTCAATGTGGACTCTGAGAAGCAAACCATTACCATTGAGCGACCTTTCAAGTGAGCATTAGATAGAAAACACATTTAATGCTCTTCAATATGTTTCAGAGATGGGATGCCTGTGGCGGACAACACCTTGACTCTGCTAGGCTCAGATATGCGCGATTTGAGGGTGCACGACAATCCGGTCATGGGCAAAAATAAGTCAGCATGTTAGATGGCATATTTCCAGAGAAGAAAAAGAGGACTTTTTTGTTCTTGGAACGCCAAATGTCATTTTTATCGTTGTTATGGGGTGGCTGTCGTTTGATAAATATAATGCTGGCATGTTTTTCATTTTTTGGGGTGTGACTATCTCAGCAATCTACACATCCTTGACATGAAAAAACGTGAAATTTGTCAGTTTTCCATCATTTTCTGTTTAAGAGCTTGGCCTGGTTCCGTAATCTAGTGTTGTGTACATTATTATTCTTTTTCGACTATCTGGCAAATTTGACGTGGCAAGAAGAAAGTTGGCTTCAGAAATGACAGAATTTAGTTATCTGACAAGAGTTGCTATTAGACACTACGATTGCCATTTTCTATGTTGTTGAATATTTTCGAAATTTTTAGCTTTGGGAAGTTTAGAGATTGGTGGGATTGTAGTTAATTAGCTGGTCGCATCCTTTTTTTTCATCTGAATTTGTGACCTTATTTGATTTCTATATTCATTTGTGTCGTCATGTAAGAATCCCTGTGTAATTCCTGGATTAAATTTGGGGCGCATCCGATTTTGTGTAAAAAAATTTCTACAGTATTCTCTCTAATAGAGCAACGGGCCGCTCTGTTTTTTTAAGAAATGCAATGTACCATTTTGCAGCATTTTGTCTCTTCTTACGCAAAAGCGGTTTATTTTATGTAAATTTTAAGATCCTTATATTAAAAAATTGCTCCCAAGTCCGGCGGTCTAAGTAACTTTTGGACTATTCAAAATTCATTTCCGAACAGAAAAATCTTATTTTTGTCTTAGTAGCCTCCTACTATGTGCTGAGGAGTGCGCTCTATTAGAGAGAATATGGCATCATTCATTCACTGCAAAATGATTGCGGGTTATCTATCAATAGTGGGTCGTTTAGTTGCTTGTACTCTTGATGATATTTATCGCTTGTTTTCAGTGAATACTTAGTAGGTTGCGCAGAATAACTGTAAATTTTAAAGACCAATAGCTGGCTTACAATGGAGGTGGGAAACAAAGAAAAGTCCGAGTTCTGGTTTTTTCCGAGGCATTCGGGTGTGAATTTTTTTTGCGCATACCCTCATTTATAATTTTAGAATGCGTAGAAATTTTTCACACCTGAATATCGTTAAATAAACCAGAACTCGGACTTTTTTATTTCCCACTTCGACCTCCCACTTCTTTTATAAAATATAGAGTTTAGGCAATAAGTCTTTAATTTTTTTTTGTTGTGTAGTGTTTTTTTCTTCAAACTTTGTAAAGCACGCCCAACTCGCTCTGGGATTGACTTGCCTCCCCCAACTCACTACACCCTAGCCAACACTCTGACTCGTAAAACCACCACCCCGGTGAATCAACATGTGAAGGTGTATGATGTTCAGCATTATTTAGAGTTTCCAACCGCCAAAGACATCAAGCAGACCCACGTGTGCAAGGGATGAAAAGTGGGTTTGGTGATAGAAGAGTTCTTCTTTTCTTTGCGTCTAAAAGACTGCTTCATGTATTTGGCCACAGAGCGGCCAAATACCCACTTTTAAGCAAATAAATCAGTTTGAAGACAAAATTTTAAGGACACTATTCAGGTGTGAGTTGGGTTAGACGAGTCAGTCGGGGCGAGTTGAGTTTCTACCAAACTTTATTTGTACATTATGTATGTGAAAAAATACTTATTGTTTCTGCTATTCATGTAAACATCCAGGAGTCAGTAAGTTTTTGTAAAGTTAGTTTAAATTAGAGTTGCTGAATGGCTAACTATTTACCGGCTAAATAGTCGCAAATGGCTGGCAACGTAGTGACCAGTGTTTCCAAAAGTCGGGATCAGAATAACGACCATACAAAATTCAGAGCTAAATTAGAATCACAACCACAACAATTCTCCAAGCACAAGCAAATTTGTGGTTCTAAGATTGTGATTCTGACTACCCTATTCTCTCTGATAGAACCACACCCCCCTAATTCAAAATCGTGTTTTTGGCATTGTGTTATTAGTTTCATTGTTGTATTAGAGAGAATAAGGTATGCAAATTTTCTGGTTTTTTATTGCCATATTTTTTATTTCTGCCTCTGTTTTAGCCATTCTGCTTTTGGCTGTTTGAAGCACTGATAGCTGCTAAATAAAAAATCGGCTTCTGGCTGTGGCCTTTGGAAATCTTCTCTCTTTTGTTCTAATTTCAGCTCTCGGTTAAAAATTCTGGCTCTCTTCTCTGTCGTTTTTAAATCCTCAACATACTGAGGTTCACTCAAAATTTTATGAGGCTTGAACCGATTTTTTTTTGACTAAATTTATATGTTCGTCTTGTCGCAGATGCTGCATTTTGTGGTAGCAAGGTTTGTCCACTTTTTTCTTGTCGTTTTTGTCTTGTTTCTTAAAGATTGTCAATTGATCATTGCCGCATTTTTTCTTTGAATTTTTACTCGAACTTTGGAGTCCGTACTCTCGTCACATGTGTGCCATGATTTGTAGTAGGTAGCCAATTTTCGTCTATATAGCCGTCTATGTAGACGAAAAACAAAAAGTCGACTGTTTCAGCAATTCTGGTTTAAAACCCAATTTTTACTCAAGCAAGCAAGTCTTAAGGCTTTTAAGTCAAAATACTTTGGTTTAGAAGGAAACTAGAGACCTTGACGGTATTTTTGGATGTTTCTTGCAGACGTATTTACTGACTCTTTTAAAGTCTTTTGATTAAAGTATAGTTTTTTTTCGTAAAGCGTAATGGACCTTCGTTCGACATCCTAAACATACTTCCCTTCTGGCTAAAGTGCCTTATATGGGGTTTGTCCAAGAAATGGTTTTAACTACTTTTTCGGGTGTTTTAGAGATGCGTGCATTCACTTAACTTAGAGACAAATCCTTATAAAGATGTGTGTAAGGCATTACAGCAGCTAAAACATGTAATCAAATTTCGGCTATATGGTTGATTACAGCTTTGACCCCATCGATATATTGCATTTTTTCAGAGGTCTTCCTATAATTTTGTAGAGAAGAAAAAGTATGTCCAGAATGCCGGACCAGGGCCCACTACGCTTCTCGTTTTTTTTTTCTAAATGAAGAGATGTTATCATTTACCTGTGATTCTATGTATCAAAGGCATAGGCGCACTTAGTCTATTTTTGGACAAATGCCCAAAAGCGGACTAAACACCTTCGCATAACGTCAAACTTTCGAATTTTAAAATTCATTATTGATTTTTACATGGTCGAGTATGTTTTCCACTACTTTAACTATTCTTTTTTTACAAAGTCTGTCTTTTGAGAAAAGTCAAAAAAACCATGATACAAGTGTTTGCCGTATTTTCTCTAATAAGACCTTGTTAGACCACCTCCTTGATTTAAAGTCGTTTTTTTTGGCATTGTGTTTTGACTATCTTTTTGCAAATGACTCTCAGGCAATTTACCAACCAAAATTTGGCTCATTATCTTAGCTACAATTTGGGTGGTGAATTGCCTGAGAGTCATTTGCAAAAAATGGGCATAAAACAGAATGCCAAGAACACGATTTTAAATCAAGGATGGGGTCTTATTAGAGAACATACGGTATATCATTATTTAAAAACCTAGAGAAGGCAACTCTCGACTTCCTCCTTTATCTCTTCCTTTTGGATAAAGGCGTTTAGCTGGATTAACGCAAAAGTGAAATCTCAAAGCTGGTTTACCTTCGAACAAATTTCCCAAGGTTAGTTTGCATGCCTAACGCAGTGGGATAACCCTGACATATAAGTCTATTATTTTTATACAAATATCAACTAGCACATTTCACCACATCGACACACACCCGATCATGGAAAAATCAGTGATAAAATTCGAATTCCAAAGGCTTGGCGTTCTTATCCAAAAATAGGCCGAATGCCTGTGCACCGTATCTAAATTGTAGTAGTAGAACACCAATTGAATAAGGTAAATAAACAGCATGATCACACAGTACATTCATTATTACTAAATGAAGCTCTTACTGATCGCAAATACCTCATAAGTGCATACGGATTGCTTCTTTATTGATGAAATTGGTATTTATGCACCCAAGCACATACCCCATGCCAGATCATATCTATTCTGCCCAATTTAAGAGGTTTTAATCATTTCTAAGCAATTCTTATGCGTTGAAAACGACAAAAAGCCACTTTCCACACTTTTTCGTCATAGAAAGTAGGTTTTTGGTAAATCTAAAATTTTTGTATTTTGCCTTGGGGTGTGGTATTTTGATTACACTTAGGCATACAACTAAGCCTCAGGCTTAGAGTTAGCCGTGAACCACTAAAGCTAGATGAAACAGGGTATGTGCTAAGTCTCGGCTAACCTACGCTGGCCTACCCCAAGGATTACTTGTATGACTAGTGTAGTTTCTGGGGTAGAAAATACCATTTACAAGGATGTTAACCTTAGGGGACCAAAGTCAATATTTGGTCAAAAAGTGTTTTTCTTTTGAAGAAACCCCATTTTCTGGTATGAAAATGTCCTAAAAGTAACTTCAAATTTGTTTTTAGCTTATAGGAATTGGTATAGAGGGATTAAAACTAATAATAATGCTTAAGTGTAATCAAAGTACCACACCCCAAGACAAAATACAAAAATTTTAGATTTTCCAAAAACCTACTTTCTATGACGAAAAAGTGTGAAAAGTAGCTGTTTTATCGTTTCCAACGTATGAAAATTGCTTAAAAATGGTTAAACCCTCTTAAATTGGGCAAAAGAGACATGATCTGGCATGGGGTAAGCCCTAGGGTGCATACCGTATGCCGTAATTACAGTCGCCTCTCGATATAACGGACCCCTAAATTCAAAAAAGTGTATTTGTGGCATTGTGTTTTTGACCTATGTTTTGCTGGTGTCTTCTGGGCATGTTATATACCAAAATGTAGCCTAGATTATAAGCTACATTTTGGTATATAACATGCTCAGAAGACACCAGCAAAACATAGGTCAAAAACACAATGCCACAAACACATTTTTTTTGAATTTAAGGGAGCCTGCTTATTAGAGTAAATACGGTAACCTCTGTTAATCCTCCCCCTCTCTCGTCACCACGGTCGGTGGTCAACCATTTTTTACGGCTCAACCACCCGACAATTGGGTACTGACACCATACTCAAAAATATAGCCCTGAATCTCAGCTACATTTTTGAGTATGGTCTCAGTACCCAATTGTGGGGTGGTTGAGCCGTAAAAGTTGGTTGACCACCGACTATCGTGACGAGAGAGGGGGAGGATTAATAGAGGTTATACGGTACATCTATTTTGAGTTGTTGCTGTTCTATGTGAAATGAATGAAGTTTCCTTAGCCAGGTAATGTTTTTTAAGAGGCGACGACGAGGAAAATCATTTTACTTTTTAGTAACTACTCTGTAGTGGATGTGTTAGTGCTGAAAAACTTCAATCTGGTCACTTTTTGGCACATGTTCTTCTCGATATTTGTTTGGATGGCTGCCTCGTATGTGTTTGCTCATGCGATCGCCTTCTGTTTAGCTGTTACAATGTTGCGCCATCATCCCTGGGTTCTTTTCATCTCATTCCCCTTTCTTGGTAGGTTGTAGCAAATGTAAAATTTTTAAGATCATAATTTACAGTGATGGCCGTACTGGGACCAACCACTCTGGGAGCTCTCACTAGTGCTTCAATAGCACTCACTTTTGCCATGGCTAACAAGCCGATAACCCCCTGGCATTGCATGGTAATTGGCTGTGGTCAGACATTTTGCGTTATCTTGACTTCCTTCTTTAGAATTATGGCGACACTCTAGCTTTTTGTGAACGTTTTCCTATCTCCTGCCATAAGTTTTGTTCTTTTCGTTTATATTTTTGTTATTTTCATGCGCTGGCTTTTCTTTTCCTACGCTGGCCTAGCCTAAGCCCTAGGCTGTCCTGGGCTGCCCTAGGCTTAGGGTAGGCGAGCGTAGGTTAGCCGAGACTCAGCGTATATCCTTTTTCACCTAGCTTTTGCATACTTAAAATTCTTATATCCTACTCTAATGATTGTGCTCTATTGTTTTGTTTTGTACATACTGCGATTATTATTTGTAAACTTGAATGAAGTAAACCTTAGCCATTAATGCATGATTTGATAGAGAAAATTCGTCTGACGCTCATATGTGTTGTGTGTTAGAGTAATTTGAATATGTCGTGGTCTCAACACGACTTATCGGGACAAGACGAGTTCGTGTTATGTTCATTATTCGGTATTAAAATATTAGAATCGGTCCTGTTCATCTGTTATTGTTCATTATTGTTATTACCGTATTTACTCTATTAAGCGGGCATGCCCGCTTATTTTTCGACCCTTTGCTAGGGGGTCCGCTTATTAGAGGGTGCCCGTTTAATTTTCGGCCTTTTCTCGTATCATAATTCAAATATCATTGGGAAACACAATGAGATAGATCTCAAACGACTCAGGAAGAGCTGCAAGTTCATTAGCTAGGATGCCCGCTTATTAGAGGGTGCCCGCTTAATAGAGTAAATACGGTATATTGTTGATTGCTCTTTGGTGTTACACATAAATATATTGTTGTTGATATAAGTGCTCCCATCTACTACTATTTACTGTTATCTCTACGAAATAGAGATACAACAATATGTCACATAAATGAGTCAAGAGCCTTGACATCAAAATGTCCATGTTGTATAACAGTGTTGTTTCTCAAAGTATCCTGCTAGGCTATTAGGTGGTATAGAGATGTATTAAATGCTTGTTGATGATCAATTGTTGTTTTTTTTTTTTGCAATAGAACGTTTGAAATATATGCTTGGCCAGCACATCCAAATCCTAATTACAGTAATCCAAGATTCAGGATCTTCTTGGAATAAGATGTGTCAAGGGTAGGAAGAAAGGAGACTGTAGAGAGTTTTTAGAAATAAACTACCGTATTTACTCTAATAAGCGGGCACCCCGGTCGGTAGTCAACGATTTTCGACGGCTCAACCGCCCGAGATTTGGGTGCTGACACCATACTCAGAAATATAGCCCTGAATCTCACCTGCACTTGTTACGCGGTCACTTTGTTACGCCACAAAAGTTTACATATACTCTTTTAAAGTACTCATTTTTAATAGGGTTTTTTTTTATTCTGAGGCACTCTAGTAAGCAAAAAGACCTCAGGAATCCAAATCTGAAAACAGTTTCAAAAAGCGGCTTGGCCGCTGAGAAATTAGGAGAAGAAAAAGGACAAAAACTAAGTTTGCGGTTAGCCATGATCATATCTCAGCAAGGGATCCACTTCCTGAAATTCTTTTATCAAATTCGGATTCCTGAGGTCTTTTTGGGTACCAGGGTGCCTCAGAATAAAGAAATCCTATTAAAAATGAGTACTATAAATGAGCATATGTAAATTGTTGTGGCGCAACAAAGTGAGCGCGTAACAAACTTTCGCGTAAATTATGGTGTACAGTCACTGTAAACTCTACAGCCACATGCTACAGCCACAATCTGGTCATAATGGAGAAAACAAGAGGTAACCAAGGCAATATGTTTATGCTACAGCTCGACAACAAGCAACTCAACACTTTGAATCATCTCATCTTGCCGCTCAACTGTTCCATTCCGTCTCCATTTGACTTCTGTTCCCTACGCGCCTTTTCATTTCTGATGCTTCTCTAGTATTTTTTTTTGTAGTAGCTCTGATTTTTGGTGCAGAGGGTATATATCTTAGCAGCGCTGATCGGACTGATGGCTGCTACCTTTTTGGTAATTTTCTAAACGAATTTGAATGCTACTTTTACTTTTGCAACCTACAAATATTGGTTCAATCAATGATGTGATTTATAATAGTTGCTAGCAACATGTTTTCATTTGGGAAAACCCCATAACAGACTTTGAAGGAAAAAGGCAACTCCAATTAAAGTTTTTTTTAAGATATGGTTGAATACGACTTGACGCAGCGTGTTGCACCCTTTTTCGATTTGCATTTGGTGATTCCTCTTCTAGAATTTATTCAACCGAGAAAGGTGGGTTTCTTTGCTTACTTTGTTTGCAAACTCATACAATATTGATATTGTCCAGGTATACGATGACGAATCACTGTACAAGACGCATCGTAATGTGCTCCTTAAAACAAATATGATTGATAGTGTGATCGAAATGTATCCTAAAGGACAATGTCCTGAGGAACTTCTCAAAAGGCGTGACAAAATTTTGGAAGTATAATTAGTCGATTACCATGTAAACATAAAAACATAAATCTTTCTTATTTAGGAGCGTGAGCAGCTCAAAGTCAAATGTGACTCTGTCGTGGAAATTTTGGAACTTGATGAAGTCAAGGATATGATGGAGTCGGCCAGAGATCGTGAAGGAAACAGCAAAGTTCTTGAATTCATCGAGCAGAATCACGGTGTATGTCGTTTCACTAAATCACTGTCCATGCTCTTATGAAAAAACTGGAAATTAATTTTAGTTCAAACTCGCGATGTTGGAATATCTGTTCAAGTACGCCAAGTTCAATTACGAATGTGGCAATTATCTAGCAGCTTCCATCTGTCTGTCTTATTACCGTAATGTGGTTCCTCAGCATGATCCAAACTATTTGAATGCGCTCTATGGCAAGCTGGCTTCAGAAATTCTGACTCAGGAGTGGACTTATGCCATGGATGATCTAACAAAGCTGAAGGCTTACATTGATTCCGATCCTTTGTAGAGTTTTTCTTTTGTTGCTTTTGACCTAACGCTCCCGTCTAAGCTTTAAATTCTCAGTGATACTGAAGTGGAATTGCTGCAACATCGTGCTTGGCTTTTGCATTGGTCTCTTTTTGTCTACTTCAATTTTCCAAAGGGTCCTGATGAAATCATCGAGGTGTTTCTAAATCAGCAGCCGTATCTGAACACCATTCAAGTGAGGTGTTTTTACCTGATGTTTTTCACTTCTTAAAATTTAGATTTTGTGTCCGCATTTGCTTCGCTATTTGGCAGTTGCTGTCGTTACAAGCAAGAGCAAGCAGAAGAACAGCTTAAAAGATCTGATGAAGGTCATCGAAGTTGTAAGAAAAATATATACAAAAGGTTTATGGTGCTTTGTGAGCTGCAATATATTTAGGAGAAGGACAATTATCGAGATCCGGTCATTGATTTCCTTTCTTGTTTGTTTATCGACTACGATTTTGATGATGCTCAGCAGAAACTCCAAGATTGTGAAAAGGTTGGTCATGATTGATTGTCATGTTATTTGATTGAATATTTTTAGGTTCTGGAAAATGATTTCTTTTTGGTGGGCTATGTGGAAGATTTCAGAGAAAGTGCTCGTCTGCTAGTCTTTGACATGCTTTGCAGAATACACCAGTGATTATTGCTTATTATTGTTATACGATGCTAAAAAAAAGTTGGAAATTGTGGATAAACCTCTATAAATCGTCACTGTGGTCTTTATATTTATGGCTTCTCTATCCCGTCACCTCGCTAACACGTCATCCCAAGGGCGGTTCCCAGCGGTGGGGTTTAGCGAGGTTCGGTTTGGAGTGATGTGCATAAATTTTGAAAAAATCTCGGTGGCGTGATGAAGCGTACTCTTTTTTACTTCTTTGGTGGTACGAAATCCCCTCTTTTCCTATTTTCTATCAAATTTGATGCCTGTGATATCGCTGTATGACTGCAGCGTGTGCACTTAATTGAATTTCGGAATATTAGGGAGACTGTGATAAGCGCAAATATTTTAGTTACAAACTATGATTTATACTCAGCAATTATTATTTTTTTGCTGAATTTTTAAAATGTTAGCCGCTAGAGTAATTGCTTGATCGGAAGTTTGAACTAGTAATGCAGTTTAATTTTCACACCAAATAATTATCTGTAGTATTGTGATTTGTCAAACCGCAACTTCTTGCGTGAAGTAGCTATCAAAATTAAACAGCATTTGAAAGGAGGCACTTCGCCATAATTAGCTGAGAAACAGAAAATATAACACTCGCGGCGATGGCCTTTATATCGCTTCTCAGATCTTTGTTTTTTATATGTTCTTGTTTGCGCAATATAGAGGCTAGTCTTTTTTGTTTACAGTCGAACTTGTAGTATACGGCCTGGGAATCGCCTCAGGCGTATACTACGGCGGTTGTGTATATTTTGTTGGAGGCAAGACAAAACTGCGGAAAGATTTTTGCTTTTTTGTGCTTGACTTTTACTCTTTTCTTTTTGTTGTTTTCTTAATAAAAAGTTCTTGCCATAATTCTTTTCTCGTCTCTATCTCTCGGCATTATCAACTTCTCAGCCATTTTGTTCCCCGAGGCTTGCATTCCAAAGATGTAAATTACAAAAATATTCCTTAATAAATACCTCTTTGTTTCTGTTGAGTATTCTGGGGGCTTTTTATAAAAACCATTCTATTAGGTAGTTGATGGTCGTTTGCTTTCACCTTACCCGGTTTTAGGTTGACAAGGATTCGGCGTACCCCGTTTTTCGGTTCTGGTTTCTTCTAGCTACTCGATTAACTGATAGGGTTTTTGAATTTTTTGTAAGTCTTGGCTCAAACAGCAGAAAAACTATTTATTGCTCTATTGGCATAAATATTAAGAAGAATTTTGAAGAAACTAAGCAAAGCTGGGAATTTACTTGGCCTTTGTCATTTGTCACTTGTGGTCGAGAAATGCAATCTTTTGCCTGATTTGTTCCGCCATAGAATTGCTAAAGTGCCAGAGACTGTAAACCCAAAAACAGGTCGCTCAAACCGTCGGTTAACAAACCAAAATTTTTTACCTTCAGATCCGGTTATGCTTTTCTAGTCCTTGCTTTTTCGTCTCAGTCATTGCAGAAGTATGTAGAAGCATTCTTTCGTACCATAACTCTGACCAGCTATTCCATTCCGCTCTAACCATTTCTCTGCCCCCATTTTCACGGACAAGTAAAAAGTAATCGGAGGAATGTACGACAAAATAAGATCGCCATAGAAAGTCGGGCGCTAATCAGTTAATCCTCCCCAAAAAAATTAAAATTACTGATTTCATGCTTTAGCGTGATTTCTTCGCTTAATTATTTCGCTGCTTTCCAGACTTCTTAATTTATTTTTGCAGAAAAAGAATTGGTGTTATGTCAGGCAGTAAGTTTTTTCCACATAATTAGTATTTTTTGTACATTTCAGTAATTTTTAACTTTAGTTGAAGTCCCTCGAAATTTTCGACTGCTAGAAGAGCTTGAAGGTATTGTTTACAAAAGTTGCAAACGCTAATTCTAAAGATGTATTTAGATGGTCAGAAGGGCAAGGGTGACGGAAATATTTCTTGGGGATTGGAAGACGATGATGACATGACTTTGACCAGGTGAGACCCTTACTTGTCTTACTATTTGGTGCAAAAATGTGCGCAATTTGTTTTACTGGTTTTAATCAGCTTTTATTCCCAGATGGACTGGAATGGTGATTGGGCCTGGTCGCGTAAGTTATTGTTTCATTTTGATTGTTCCTTAGGGTATATAATCTTTTTATAATTTCAGACGCCATATGAGTCTCGTATCTATAATCTCCGATTGGAGTGTGGTGAAAACTATCCAAAAGAGCCTCCGACAGTCCGCTTCACTACTAAGATCAACATCAATGGTGTGAACATGCAGAATGGAGTGGTGAGCTGTTCTGTTCACCATATTGGTTAGGGATTCTTGTGGTTGAAAAGTTTTTGGTTTAAAGCTTGGTGTGAGCTAAAACCACTGGGCCATCTACTCGTTCGCCTGGCAAATTTTAAAGACACGGAAGAGTATCTTCCTGCAAAGTCCTGTTTTCAAAGAACGGACCGGAAATTTTTTCGTATGAAGTACATCCCGGCGTTAGTGGTCAATAGTTTGTTCATGAACCGCCCGATTATTTAGTTTTTTTTTAAATAAATAATGGTTTTCACTTTGCAGGTCGACAGGCGATACGTTCCTTCTCTTCGACAGTGGAATAATACATGCTATATCAAGGTTGTCGTTCATACAATTTTTCATCAGATTTTTTGTATTTAACTCCAAATTCTAGACAGTTTTGGAGGACATTCGGAGGAATATGATGACCGCTAAAGAAAACATGAAGCTTCCTCAGCCACCGGAAGGATCTTTGTTTTAAAGGAAAAAAAGGAAGAGGATATTCTTTTTATCTAAAATATTCTGACTGATACACGCATCGCTCCTGTCTCCTTCTGTTCTTTCTGATTTAATAAAATTCTGCTCTGATTGGACTGGTTCGCTAATATCCTTTTCATGTATTATTTTTAGCATTTTGCAAAAATGCCTGGGTTCCTCTGAATAATTACTTTAATTGATTGTTTTGTTCATCTTCTAAATTTTTGCAGTTGTGCCTGAATTGATCGACTGTATTCACTGTGATGGTACTCTTTTTGTTACTGCGGTGTTGCTTGAGAAACTCTAAATTTTTAGGATCTCTATTTTGAAATTGTGCGCAAGAAGACACACATCCTATGTCAGGCCAAGGATACCGCTAGCGTAAGAGAGCTGAAGAAAATTGTGGAAGGGATTTTAAAGGCTAGTTATTGTGTGCTTTATTTTACTAGCTCAAATGGTTCCCCTAAATTGGGCACTTTGAAAAATGACTACTTTGTAGTAAAATGTTTGACGCTACGTGGTTATACCCAGAGTAATAGCTTACACGATTGCGGAAGGAGGTATGACCGAGTAGCGCCATAATTTTTTACACAAATTTTCGCTCTAAATTGTCCCCTCTATCGCTCTCGTTTCTGTAATTTTGATCTCGCAAACCTCATCCGACAGTGATCGTTCTACGTGAGAAGTTTTAGTAACATTTCGTGGTCATAGCAGGGTAGCTATAGTCTTAATTCAATCCAAAGTATTAATTTGACGCAATACCACATTTTTGGGAAGTGTTGAAGAGCCAAAAATTATCGGAATTTTTTTCCTCGTTCAGGGTTTTTATCCCGTTGGGTAGTTTTTTTTGGTTAGTGTTCTATTGTAAGTAGACATTTTCCTGTGATACTTTTAGTACACAATTTCTAAATGCTGTCAAACCCTATTCTAGTGAAGTACGACAACACAAGTTGTTTAGATTTCACCCGAAAAGCAGACACTGAAAAAGTCAGCGAATGAAAATCGCACAGAATGGATCAGTTTGGACGAAAAAAAGACGTTGGCTGACTACGGCTTCACCGTCAAAAATGCCAAGGCGGATGAGCCAGCTGTGGTTGCTTTAGTTATCCCAGGTAAATTTTATATCAAAGCTCTATATGTGGTCAAAAAGTTATTTTTGTTGGCTATAGAGGATGGTGATGTTGTGAGCATTGCAAGCCTTTCTACTCCGCCTCCATTGCCCGAAGCGATGCGTCATCGTGATCAGGAATTTGGCGAATCTAATTAAGCATAAAAAGAATAGATACTCTTCGGTCATCGGCATCTCACACAAAATTGCTTTTTAGAGTCATTTTTAGGACTAATTTTTGCATGTAAACCACGATAAAAGCATTTTTGAATGACAAAACTTAGGCATACAACTAAACCTAAGGCTTAGAATAGGCCAGCGTAGGTTAGCTGCGAACCAGTGTATGTTTTATATAAGTTTACTGGCTCACGGTTAACCTATGCTGGCCTACTCCAAGCCTAAGTTGATGCCTAAGTTTAGTTGAGCGTGTATTTTTTTTTTATTCAAAAGTATTAAGCCAATGCTTTTACTGTGCTTTACATGCAAAATTAGTCCTAAAAACGACTCCTAGAAACAATTTTGGACGCGGTCCCGTTAAGTGAAAAGTACCAAATTATACTCTTTGGTATATGAAGTAGCTGTCTCTGTTCTGGTGACTACTTTTTTTTTGAATGAATTTTTTTTTGTAATTGGTATGAGTTGCTAAGAATTCTTCGTTTTTCTATGAAAAGCATTTTTTATCAGTGGAGCTGAGTAGAGTCAAAGCAAGAAGGCATCACTATGGCAATGACGCGTCACTCCTGCTGGTTGTGTTGAGTCCCCACCCGTGATGTCAAATACCAACTGTGAGAATGTAGTTTGGGGTTATCTGTGTGTCATAAAGCTCGGTCCATATTAAAATTTTTAACTCCTATCCTATTCAGCTTGAAATTCTGCATAAGCATCAACACAAATTACAATCAGTATTGTAGGTGTTAAATTCTCAAATGCTATGAATTCTCTGCTCCAACTCTTCCATTATTTCTCGGGTTATCTCACAGGCCTGCCTAAAATGTATTTTTTCATTTCAACAAAAATTATTCAGAAATGGGAAGCATGTGGGTTAAAAACATGTGGGTTTAATCCAAGGCTGAAAATCAGAACAGAAGAGAAGATTGCTAAAGGCCAGAGCTAGATGACGATAGCAAAAACAGAGAAGAGAACCAGAATTTTCAACCCACAGCTGTCAAAAACAGTCTTTCTTACCTCAATGCCAGTTTTTCAACCTCAGAGTCTGCTTTCAAAGCTCCACTTAATGGCTGTCTCTCAGAAATTGTGGGCTAAAGAAGGTAACATTTTTTTCAGTAGTTTAGCTTATTCTTGCAAATAATGCCTTGAAGTCTTGTTTACTCACTCTCCTGGTACTATTCGTTTTTCTACAAGGAGCACTCCCCGACCTTTTTGTCTGACTTGCATGCCTCTGAACAGCCATTTTAGAAGCATTTCTTTGACAGGAAATTCGCCGTCTGGCTGTGTCCAAATGAGCCGGTAAAAGAAAACTTTTCTTACTAGCTGGTATATTTGGCCCTGGTTCTAAAATGCTTAAAAAATAAGTAAGCTAATCCATGGTTTGACTAGCCTGGAGTCAGAACAAAGGTGGTTTTTGTAGAGCCACACAGTTTAGCCAAAGATCTCGACCTTTTAGTACTGCTGATGGGTGTGGCACAACTGCCAGAAGCCGACCTCTGTCTGGTTTCAGATTTTGTTAGGAGCAGCTGCAAAACTTTGATGTATAAATTGACTTTTAAAGAATAATTATGAAAGATTAATAAAAAAGGCCTTTGAAGGGAAAAAAAAAACGAAATATATTTGTAGACTAACAGAATGTCGATGTAGGAACGCTTCACAAACATATATTTGAGTGCTTTTTGAAGTCCCCATTGACGAGCCTTGCTTACCTCATCCAAACCTTTGACCAGAGTGGAATAGAACTGGTTGATGGCAGCTCTCAAGTGAGCACATTCATCAGAATCCAAACTAATGGAGCAGAACTCTTCAAAGCGGTAGAGCAAATCACAAATACTGCTGGCGAAAAAGGCATGGTTCTTCACCGAATATGGTCTAAAATTGATGTCATTCTAAACCAAGAAAAAATTGGGGTGGGCAGGTCTAGCATAATTTAGCATGACTGAAAACTTTAGCCTTACTTTAGGAATTCAACTTTTAGAGAGCATGAAAAGACTAATGAGTCTTTTTTCGAATTTTAGGCCCTAAATAACCCTATGAGTCAGCTTTGTGTATTTTGGACTGCACAGCGGCCATTGCGACTCATGGTAATTGAACATCTCTAGTCTTCTTCGATTTCACAGTCGTAGGTTTGGTGTCCTATTAGTTAGGGTGTTTCCCTGCGGGTCAAAAAAGGAGTAGGATCGAAAATTGTCTTCATTCCCTTTTTTCATTTACTTCACGTGCGGTTGGCTACACGTGCCGAAAGAGAATTTGTTAAAACTTGAATTGGCACGCGCCAAAGAAAGAAAAAGACTCACGTGGATATCCTAACACCAAAATTTTTGAGCAAATGTGTCAATCGTCTAGCTATTAAGGCAATTGCCGCTTCAGGATTCCGAGTCTAAAATCAGTTATTTGCTTGACAATCAGACAAATTTCCCTTTTTCCCATTTTGTGTGGATTGTATGAACAGTATCGAAAGCTTCCATTTCAATAAAAGTGGGAAAAAGGGGGATTTCGTGCGGTAAGCCAGCCTCAGACATAATTTTACCGTTGGTCCCGAAGTTTGGAAAGGAAATTAGAACTAGATTTTCTCCTCAATACCTGAATAGAAACATGGTTTTGATACTATTTGAAAGCCCTATTCCTCTTCTTCGATTGGTATAAATAAACGTTAGTTCCATTAACTCAAAATGTCCACCACCAGCTGCAATACACATATGAAGTCGTTTTGGGATTTGTCGAAGGCTTTTTGAAATATTTATTGTGGAATATCAACCCATTCTTTCACCAACCAAACATTCCATGCAGCAATTCACTTGGGTGGCACAGAACACGCTTTTGATTGTAGATACGGCCATCCAAAATAGTCAAGCACATTTCAGTCGGCAGTGTTGGGAACCCATTCACTGTCTCGCTTCTTCCACTGAGTGTCGACTTTGACAGCATTCGGAAAAAGACGCACGATACCTGCTCTAAGATCGGCCATTCTAAAACATAAAAAAGAAAGAATACAGCAATTGAAAGAAGAGAAACAGGGCTTTTCAGGAGGCGGAGGGAGCTTGAGAGCTGCAGACGCGCACACAGACATACTTGACTGTTTTTATAAAAACTCACAAAGGTACCTGGTTTTTCTCATTCTCCTTGGATCTAAATTGACGTTGTCGTGTTTTGTCCTGCGCTAATAGCCTGTCCAATTGCACTCGAATAGAGTAGAGGGCGGAAAATTCGCGGTTTAGATCCGTAGCCGTTGTGTTGTTAGTGAAAGCAAGGCGAACTACAATGCAAAGCGTAAAATTAATTGAATTAAAGTGCAGGGACTTACGTCCTCTAAGAAAAATGTCGACAGCTAGTTCGATGGTATCCACCAACTGGACTAGTGCATTGTCCACCAAAGAATAGATTTGAGGGCAGAAATTGTTTCTGGATTGCTTGGTCAACACCCTTTGTTCGGCTACACCAGGGCACTTGTTATCACTAGTCAGCAAATCAACCACCGTATCTGTCCACAGTTTTTGAAAACGACGATCCTAAAAAAATCCAAAATAATGTCAATAATAATAGTTTTTTCGGCGTTTTAGGTGATTACCCACATTAGGTGGGTTTAACCCACCAAGTTAGCCAAATAACACATGGAGGAGGGGGAAAAAACTCTTATGTTCGACATAATATACCAAAAAAGTTCTTATAACGGGCTCAGCAAATGCAGAAAACTGTTTATAAAAAAAGCCTACTGTATTCTCTCTAATAGAACCACACCCCTAATTCAAAATTGTGTTTCTGGCATTGTGTTTTTGGCCTACTTTTTCCAAGCAAGTCTTAGGCAAGTTACTACTCAATTTATAGCTAAAACAATAAGCTACAATTTGAGTGGTAACTTGCTTGGGAGTTGTCTTCAAAAAGTAGGCCGAAAACACAATGCCAAAAACACGATTTTGAATTAGGGGTGGGGGTGTGGTTCTATTAGAGAGAATACGGTATACCAGA
>BBSZ01007597.1:0-12359 GCA_000981365.1 Subanguina moxae | reverse complement strand
GTATAGGGTGTTTGAGCCTGGGATTGGGCATTACCATTGCAAAACTTATAGGGTGTTTGAGCCTGGGATTGGGCATTACCATTGCAAAACTTATAGGGTGTTTGAGCCTGGGATTGGGCTTTACCATTGCAAAGGTAAAACCTTTACAAAATTTATAGGGTGTTTGAGCCTGGGATTGGGCATTACCATTGCAAAACTGATAGGGTGTTTGAGCCTGGGATCGGGCATTACCATTGCAAAGGTATAAGCTTTGCAAAGATGAAGGGTGTTTGAGCCTGGGATTGGGCATTACCGTTGCAAAGGTTTCACTGTTGCAAAATATGCAAGGCCCATGAGTCAAAGATATATGGCTGCTTCGCAGCCATATATCTTCTCTCTCTCTCTTTCGGTCACCCACCCTTTACATCACTATTCTTTCGGTTACGCGCCCCCTTACACCATCTTTTCACCCTAAATGTCCTTTTTCACCTGTTTTTTGTTGAAATTCAAAATTTTTGGCGCCAATTCAAATTTCATCACTTTTTCGCGTTCTCTTTGGTGTACCTAACCCTTTTACCAATACTCTTGGGGTTCCGAAATTTTTTGCTTGGTCCACCAAGGTGAAAATTTTGAAAATTTTTTTTTTCGATTTTTTGGGTGAGTTAGCAATTTAACCATGCTAATTCGGCCACGGGGAGTTCAAAAATGTAATCATTTCGGCCGTGGGGTCTGCTCAAAACGTTACCTGAGTTAGGACACTTTTTGCTTTTTCACCTTTTTTACTTAGGAGATAACTGTGATTAAATTTCGAAAGTGCTGTGATAAGCAAGTTTCCTGTCCCTTTAACAAACTAGAAACCATTCAAAGCAAATAACTGGCGCTTTTACGTGTAAAAATAGGGGCTTTGTGTTTTTCGTCTAACTTTTGTATAAAACACTCTAAATTTGTATTTTTTGCATACGTCTTAGGTACTAAAATGTAGCAAATTTACTTCTCTAGCAGGTCTAAGGCTTGCTTTAGCAATTAATTACCAAAAAAATCGCGACAATGTCAATGTCAACAAGCCAAACAAATTGTGACAAAAACAAACGGAAACAATGTGTAACAAAAAGTGTAGCGAGTCATAATTTGTAGCGAATCGTACGGCAGTACCAAATAACATGTAAAATGGAACGCTAAAAAAATATAAAAATGCGACTTTTTGTTAGAATGTGTATGCTTTAAATTTGTATTGAAAATCCTAAAGTCTATTGGGATCCCCAAAAAATTGTGGGAATCGCAATCCCATAAATTTTACGAAATTTATTTTCAAATACCGCTGGCACCCAATCTTCAAAGACTAGTTTAGATATACCCTATAGGATTATGAAAAAATTGGACTATTTTAGATGAGATTGTCGCGCATTCGTATTCAAAACTTCTTTTTCTTTCATAATCGTGGAAAATGGCCCCAAAATCTTTTGAGAGATATTGAGGTATGAATTAGATTAATGTTTCGCTAGCTTTCGGGCTAATTATATTTAAAATTTAGGTTAATTGCTTTGTTAAACCAGACTTTGTCACTCAAGCAGAAGAAGCTAGCTTGATGTGGGAAGTCGAACCAAAAATAAAAAGGTTGAAGTATGAGACTTCTCATTGGGATGATGTAGTTTCGCGATGATTTTTCGTATAGTCTTTTATGTAATTTAGTTTGCAGGCCATTCACCTGTTCAGAGAAAGAAGGTTTAGTACATGGTCGGCAGAAAATGAAGGTGTTATTCGACGTATTCTTGACTCTTCCTTCCCTTCGTCATCATCCGGTTCTATGGAGAAAAGTATTTGGACAGGGCAAGCTCATGTTCTTGATCTTCACAAAGTTGAATATCGTACCAATAAAAACGCCAAATACAATTAAATCAACTTTAGGATGGTCACATTAGGCCTCATATTGATTCTATCAGATATTGCGGCGAAATCGTCAGCGGTATTTCTGTAGGTCACACTTTATCTAGGGCTACAATCGATTTACGCAGCATTTTAGCTTCTGTCAGACTGTATTATGAGGTTGATTTTGTGAGGTTTTCACGAGTATAAGCTAGTTTTTTAGATTACGACATAATAATTTAAAGGATGAACTGGTCGTAGACCTACACTTGCCAAGACTGAGCCTGTACAAATTGTGGTAAACGTCTTTGTATCGGTTCACAGCTTACAGCTATTTCAAACCTTCAACTTTTAGTGGCGCTGGTCGATATGAATTCACGCATGAGGTTTTTTAAATCTGTCTTTGGGAGAGCAATTTTGACCTGCGGCTTTTAGATACTTCCTGATGAAACAAGCTTCTTTACCGACAAGAGAATAAAAGTTGATCGAAGTAGAAGAATTTCCATTATATGCAGGGATTTACCGAAGCCAAGAGACGTTGGTGAATCAGAAGAGATCAAATTCAGACCAATTCCTGTTCATGATTAATAAGAACCAATATAACTCGGTTCAGTTCATTAAAATGTTTGACTAAGCCAGAAATGTAAAGTTCAATGAATTTATTTGAAATTTTTACGACTATACAGTGAAGCCACATGTTCAAAGAATGTTATAAATAGTGGAAGGATTTGTCTACATTTGTCAGCTTTTCCATCAATCCATTGATTTTCAGTTGCGTCTGAGATTTTCGAGCCGTGCTTGAAGGTCAGCATCAACATCGGAGACCCCAGCACTAACGGCTAAAATCAATCACATTAGTCAGCGAAGCAGTGAACAAAAACACTGGGCACCTTGGGGCTGCTTCGCTTCTTTAACGGTGGTGGTAAGGGGATCGGTCGCAGCGGGAAGCTGAAATAGAAAATATTATGTTTTGCTTATTTTTCTGTGGGAAAATTACCTTGTTCAATTCTTCACCCATTTGAATTCCGAGCTCATCAAGTATTTGCTGCACAACTGTTTCGGTTTCTTGCTCGTCATCCGCTTCACCCTAGAATTTCGTACTCACTTTTAAGCCAGTTAAAAAAAACACCAAAGGTAATTAAATTACCATCGCATCATCGACTGCGTCCTCCATCATTTCTGAAATTAAGTGATACTTCACAACCTAAATCGATGCTCTATACGGTAACAACCTTCCTTCATGTCCATGATTTCTGACTGCTTTTCAAATTCTGGAACCCTTCTGGTTTAGTAAGAAAACTTAGACACTTACCCGGTACACGATAAATTGCGGGTCGCCAAAATTGGACCAGAGGGAATTTCGAGTCAGTGGTTTTCGACACATTTTTACGTGTTTTTTATCTCTCCGTTGCTCTCACGAGCCTGCTTGATGTCACTGTACCAAAAGTAGCCTACAAAATGAGGCAAAGCTGCCTCAAAAATACGAATCTAAAGATTCGTCTTGCGCGATTTTGTTCAATCTGATTTCGGCGAGCCGCAATTTATCCACAACTGCTAACCCATCATGATTTTCTGGATTTCTGGAAGTTTCAGTTGCTGGTTCATACTTTTCATCGCTCGAGTAACGCCTTTCATAGCCTTAAATGAGCGATAGTTAGTACGGCCGAAATATTTCGAAAGAAACGAAAGTAGAGACCTGAGCCATTGCATCCTGAAATTTTAATTTTAGATTTAATTAAATGAAAAACTATGATTGTGCAGTCTACCTGACTCTTCAAAGTCTGAACCTTGAGAGATACAGCTTGAATATTCGCCTTCATCATCACAAACTTCTTAATATATTGTCTTGTTCTGACTAAATCCTTGGCCATAACACGAACGGAATCCTTTAAAAAACCTAATATTGTAACCCTTCACACAGTAAAGACTTACCATTTGTCCTAGTTTAGCCATTTTCTGGAAAAAATCTAATGTAAATTATCAAAACCATTGTATTGTTTCAAAATGTAGACAAACTTTAATATCCATAATGATTTTCTTTTCAGACATCTCAAGCCTTTGACGCTCACGATCAAGTTCACGCATGGCCTTGTTGAGAGCTCGCTGATTCTGGCGCAACAACTCTAGAATGATAAGCACGTGTACTTATTCCCGTCAAAATCTAGTGCTGAAAATAAGCTCGTGGGACTTTACCTTGAGGAGTCTTCCTTCGTCCAAACAAAAACTCCATCGTTCTCAAAAGTCTGGAATATGAACTTATTCGCGAATAAAACAAAAAAAAATTTATAACAAATAAGGGGAATAGAAAGCGATGTAGCTGGCCGGCAGCTGGTAGCAATGTACCTCAAACCTTATACCGTAAAACCTTTAATAATGCCCTCCCCTCTCTCGTCACGACGGTCGGTGGTCAACCATTTTTTACGGCTCAATCACTTGACAATTGGGTACTGACACCATACTCAAAAATACAGCCGAGATTCAGGGCTACATTTTCGAGTATGATGTCAGTACCCACTTGTCGGGTGGTTCAGCCGTAAAAAATGGTTGACCACCGACCGTCGTGACGAGAGAGGGGTGGGCATTATTAGAGGTTTTACAGTAAGTTATAAAGTTTCTCCAACCTAAAGAAATGTTGAAATGTAAAAAACATGTTTAGTCCATTACACTTTCTCTTGTTAGTCATTTAGAGTAACGAATAGCGCGTCGAAGAAATAAATTTGCCAAGCATTCAAAACACTTTTTTATTCTTAAACATTTTCCTACAAACACGCAAACTTTTTGTAATCTCCGGTCAGATGTCTAAAAGGTGATTTACAATTAAATATAGAAGGGTACATGACCACTCCCGGACTCGCGTCCCGTTCGGGCTAAATTTTGGCCAAAAGTTCCGTTTCGGGGTCCTGTTAAAAAGTTTTTTTTTATTTCTAGTTATAAAGCCATTTACAATCAACTCTCGCCATAGGCCGCGTTTACAATAGCGTGCACGTGCATTTTGACGCGCTTTTGCGTGCGCACAAGTGTAAATCCACCTATTCATATGTAGAAACTTAGGTGCATATTAAAAATTATGACTCATATATTCTCTACACGTACAAATATTTAGCACTCAAAATGAAAGGAAATATCAAACCGAAGAAAGGAAATATCAAGCCTGCAGTCCCAACTATAGCAACCTTTGGAAAGAAGAAGATCAAAGTTGGTAAAATATTAAAGAAACCCAATGTCACTGATTCGCGAATAGCGACTAAAAAGGTGGTACTTCTGGAACAGTTGAAAGGTCTGGATACCTAATTATTCAGTCGTTCATCTTAATTTCTTAATTTTTAGATGAGAGCTCAACTATAGTTTCGCATCGTGGTCTTAGCCTAGGGGATTTGTGCAAACAATTGGGTCATTATAATGAGGGTGTGCGTCGCGATGCAATTATTGGTATTTTTTAGAAATTAAACGGTTTAGTTTTAACATTGTGAAATGTTATTTTTAGGAGTCAAACAGTTGTTGGAAAGCAATCGTGGCCAAATTCCGAAAAACCTGAGAGTGATTGTGCCATGTGTCGGGAATCAAATATCTACTGGGGCAAGTATTCAAAACTCGTAGTGAGTTCTTATTTACTTTCATCTTCTTTCAGGTTGGGCATTCAGCAACGCGGGCTCATCTAAAAGCGTTAATCAGGCTTATTTGTGAGGTCTCTATTGATGTAATAAGTTCACATTTCGACCTCTTTCTCACGCATATTCTCAAGGTTATTTTAATTTAGAAAAAATCGAGCAAATTTACTAGGTGTTTAAGGGTCTTAGTGACAGCCATGTGGACATACGCTTCTTTGCATTCGACACCCTGTTGATTCTCATGGAACGCTATCCAAGCTTATGGTAGGTAAAAGCATAATTTTTGGTCAAGACTCTAGTTTACTTTTAGCTCTCAGAGGTCTGAACTTTTTGACAGCTATCTTCTCCTCATGAGCAGTGCTAGGCGACCGAACAAGATAACAAGTGTTCTTCAATCAATCTCTTTGTTTCTGAGTATCTTCGAGTCATCTCATCAAAAATCTTTTTGGTTGCAACAAAATGTAGAGCTGTCTATGGCAGAAAAACGATGCACACACATTCAAGCAATGATTCCATCTCGAAGTGCAATTGAATTCGCAGTCATTTATGAAGCCTCTCAACGAAGTGAATCTTCTCCTCTGTGCACAGCGGGTGGACTGCTCAGGGCGTGTGAGGTTAATATATTGTTATTTACTGAAAGTTCTTTATTACAGATGGACGAAAATTTAACTTTAGGTTCTATGCGATCTAATTGTTACATTTGTGAGTTCTGAGCATAAAGGGGTCGATCTTAGATGGATGTCCAATGAATTGAATGCTTCAGTCACCAAACTGTGTGAGTTGTCAGCAAAGTTCAGAAAAGAAAATTGTCCCGATCAGAAATATATCAGTGATTTGGAGAAGCCATTCAATTTGCTAAAAAGGTGCCCCTTGTTCAGTTCAAACAAATTAATTAAGAAATTGTGATAGTTATGAGTGTTATGTTCTTTTATTTGGTGAATAAATTTTATTCCTTGTTGTTGCATATGTGGATATTGGGCATTGAAAATGGCTTCACTTCCGTCTTATCTGCAGCACTTGTGGCTTTTATGCCCTCAACTTTTTTTTTTATTCTCGCAGATGAGGAGGCGAAATTTTAAACATCTTGACTTGGAAAACGACAAAAAGCAAAGAAAGGAGCTACTCAAAAGGTCGCGTGTGTTAAGCACTTTGGAAGCTTCAAAAAACCAGCAGCGCTATGATCGCCAAGCTAATGTGATGAAAGATCAAGCCGAAAAAACAACAGAGATGCTGAATTCATTGGTGTTAAGGATGAGTGAGCAGGTAGTTTTTTTTGTCTAGACCTTTGCGATGCTTGCCTACATTTCACTACCTACAGGTCAAGCAATCTGAGGAAACTACAGCGACTTTAATCCATTCTTCTGCAGGTACAGAATGTTTTGATATATATCTTTTTAAGAACGTATATTATTTGTTGTGGTTTTTAGTTCTCAAAGAGACTCATTCGCATTTCGTTTCTGTTGCCGCGACTGTAAGAAGTGGGGTGAGTAAAGGTTACTACTCATTTGGCCGTAGCCTGTTTTCTCCACGAATAAAATAATCGACTCTTTATAGAAGGTGCACCCATGATTGGTCCTTATAATAATTTGCATGGATAATTGGCTGTATTTTAATTAGGGTTTCCTGAAAACCTAACCTAGAAGTGAAAAGGTTGTATCATGTAGATTTTCATAATCTCCAAACGGGCATCCACTGAGTTAACAGCTACAGAGTGGGCCAATTTTTTTTGCACCTTTTGTTTTGATCGTAACTTTTTTCTATGGCTTATTTTGAAAATGTGCAAACGCAGTTTGACCCAGAATTGAAAAGCAATTTTTCTTGGCATTTCACGCAAAAAAAATTTTTTCGAAAATTTGTCTTGCCTCCACCCTGTGGTATAATAGTGGTGAAAATTTTCAAATTTTTGCGCTTCTTAAATTCGCGTCTCATTTTCACTTACAGATTTATTAATGTGCAAGTGTTTTGTGGTTTTTCGTCACTTATCCAATCATAGGTAAAGTGAAAATGAAGTTGAAAATGAAAGTTTAAAATTTTCGCCATTTTTATATGTCGCAGTAGAGCCGCTTTTCAATTCCGAGTCAAGCTCTGTTTACAGATTTTCGAAATAAGCCATAAAACGGGCACACCCACACTGTGACAAAAATTATTCTAACAAAAAGACATTCTGACGAAAATTTATTTTATCAAAAAGACATTCAATCATAAATTCATTTTGACAGAAATTTTTCTGGAATCAATTATTTTTATCAAAAGTGGTTTCGATTTTTTTTTATTGTTTCTATTTAGAAGTTTAAAGTTTCTTTTTGATTTTCTGAAATTTCTTGCGGCTACTGTACCCTTTATAAGGTTGGCCTTCCGCATCCTTCCCTCTCGCACATCCTTCCATCCCGTGGCCAAAAGGTGCCCAAAATCCGGTATGCTTAAAACAAAAGGTGCAAAAAATTGTCTTACCTTATACTTTATTTGGCTGGTGTATGTCTGCTACTGGTGTGGGATTTTGAGATACTTGGTTTAAGATACTCTTTGAGGGTATTTGGCTGTTTCTCGGTCGAAGACATCAAGCAGACTTCTGGGTGCAGTAGGTTAAAAAGGGGGTGAAAAAGGCATGAAGCCAGCCTGAAGGTTTTGGTTTATTAGTATCAGCTACAGTACTAAATGAAATTCCTGAAAACCGTGTAGCATCATTTGCCTAGGCTTGCGTTTGTCCACCAAAAAAAGGAATCGATGATAAGGAATATAATGAATTTGTTTGAAGTTTGCTTTTTGTTCGTCTCTGTATGTTTGTTTGAAGCTTTAGATATTTTGAGTAAAAGATGGCTTTGAAAATACGAAAATTTTCCAGCGAAAAACGAGTTGCGTCCAAAAGAGTATATACGTAAGTAGACACTAATAATTAAGCTGCATTTTTTTTAAAGTTGATTTAATGATTTTAATCAGTTCAGGGGAAGTTGCTGTCCAAGTATGCAAGAAGAGAAACAACAGACAAAGTATTAATTCTTCTAGCTCTGTTACTGTATTTTAGCGTAATTGTCTATATATTGAGAAAAAGGCTTCCTTGGTTTGATTTGCTCTGGGTTTTCTAAAATGTTAATAAAGTCGTTTAAAAGGTAGTAGTTGAACGCTGTTCGTAGTTGTTTCAGCGTATTTTTTGCGGCTTAATTTTTTCTTGTTTTACGGTAAACATGCTTTATTTCATAATCACATAGACTGATAACTATGTCCGTGTAATGATTATTTTTGCCGATAATGGATGCACGCTGTCAATTATTCAATGTCGACTGCCAGCCTCCACCGTCTTCTGTTAGCCGATTAAGTAAATTAAAGGAAGATATTGACGATGCCTGCAGTAAACTTTTATATGGAAAGAACAAACTTTTTAAATCTCTAAAACCGCATAACTTCCCAAAGAATTCGTCTCTTCACTTGCTTGGTGTTGATTACACTACTTCAGATGACTGTAACTATTGTTTCTTAGACAGGGGTGTATAGTACAACCATTTAAGGTTCAATTGATGAGTTTTTTCTGGCTGTGCGCGGCTTTATCTGCTTAACTTATCGTACTAACTTTGAACCAGTTTTACATTGCGGCATTTCGTGGAAGTCAGACTCAGGATGGGGGTGTACTATCCGCTCTGCTCAAATGCTTTTGGCCCGAGCTTTCGTTGTTCTCAATCGTCAACATGGTACATTTTTATTTTTAATTTTCGTTTTGTAAAATTCATCGATTTTCAATTTGCAGAATATTTAGATGACTCCTGCTACAAAAAAATAATTCGGCTGTTTGAAGATTGCAGAGGTTCTCCCTTCGGAATTCATGCCTTATTGAAGATTAATGGAGGTCGACAAAGCAAAGTATCGATGTCTAAGAAAAATTGGTTTTCTCCTTCAGAAGCAATTTCTTTATTGAGGTGAACTTATTGGTTGCATTAATAGCTTTAGCTTGCACGTTTGATTTCAGAGATGCTCTGAGTCAAACCAGCAATCAGTTCTGCTCTAAACTCTCCATCTATTTGTCTGTAGATACAAAAGTTGTTATTGAAGATTTATTCGCGTTGAGTGAGAACTGGTCAAAAGCTATCGTTGTCGTCGTTTGCTTAAGACTAGGTACGAAGTGCGTAAATAAGGTGAGATATTCTCCAATACTGATTTTCCTTATGCTAAAAAAATTAGATCTACCATCACCAATTGCAAAAAATGTTTTCTGTTTCAAATATGTTGGGTGCAATAGGTGGTCGTCCACGTGCTGCCGTCTATCTAATTGCTTCAGCACAAGACGTATGGATCTTTCATTATTTATTTCATTTGATTAATTATTGTTTTAGTGCCTTTATTCACTCGATCCTCACACCACTCAACCTTATCAACCATTGGATTCAAAGCTAGAGAACAAAGAAGAATCAAAAAAATGGAAAACGTTTTGCTGTGACAAACCTTCTCGAATTTCACTGGAAGACTTGGATCCAAGTTTGGCTATAGGATTTTTGCTCAGATCTACTGATGAACTAGGGCTTTGGATAGATCAACTGGAAGCAGCCCATATAGCCCATAGACATTTCAGCAATCAGGACGATAAATGTGGCGACCATCAAACATCAGTTTTGTTTTCTGTGGTGGATAAAAGCAACGAGGTGGATTTCACGGACATTTCCGGCAAGGAATTCGATATGGATGATTCTGGATTTGTTTTGTTGTAGGCCAGAATTTTTACTGGTAGCACTTTACTTAACCCGTATCCGAGTAGGCTATAGGCCTGACAATTGAGTCTATAGGCTAAGCGTAAGGGGTAATTTTTGGTACAAGGTCGTTTGTCAGACTCTTTTTCATTAAATATTGCCTTGGTCCCTCTTGTTGTTTTTTAATGTTTTTTTATATTTTTTCAGGGTCTAAAACCCTTTTTCTTGTATTATTTAGAGCATTCCAAGGAGGGTTTTACGGAGTTGAATTACCATTTCATAAGGTGCTTTTCAAATTTTTGTGATATCGCTCAAACGGCAATTTAGCGTGGTGGTAGGACAAAAGTTGAACACCAAAATGCTTTATTATGGATTATTTAAAGCCCTTTGCTTCACGGCAGTAATTTTTCCTCAATCTGAAAGCGAGTAAAGACGTATGTAGAAATAATTAAAGGACTATCGCAACAGCCATTGTTGCGATAGATTGGTCTATGAGTACACTTGTCGTGAGCCTTTCTTTCAATCAAGCCATTGTTGCTCCCGAAGATTGATAGGTACCCTACTATGTTTTTACTTGCTGAACTGAACACGTAACTGGCACATAACGGTCTTCAAAAGCAAAAAACTAATTTTTGAAATCCCAATTACTCGGCTTGTGGACAGCACTTCGAACACTTAGATTCATTCCCGTATACGGAAGTTTATGTTCATTCGATAGCCCTAGAAATTTAGTTTTAACTTTTTTAAGATTGTAAAACCGAGTTTCTTACAAAAAGTTGGGGAAAACGGTCTCCGAAATCAAAACTTTTTTGGCGCCAAATTAAAAAAAAACGTGACAGACACATGCCAAATACTATATTTGGATCTTATTGTTGGAACTTGGCAAAAAAAGGTCTCATACGCATGTATGATCAAGAGTTGCTCGGATTCATCTCGCAGGCAAATCTGTGCGTGCATCTTTATCCCTCCAAGCCTCAAACATATTTAAATATTTTATAAATTTGAAGTTTGAAAAATGCTACCCTCTCCCCCCAACTAAATAAATGCCGTTTTTTTGGGTAGAAAAATGCTTATAGTGGGCTTCTGGCGCTAATATTAAAAAAAGTCGGTTTTCTGTGACCTATGTGGCAAATCAAAAAAGGAATTCTTTTTTTCAAAAAGTTAGGTGCGGGTTTAAGTAAGGTGTAGCCGATTTATTTAGCTTCTGCATATGTGATAGTGTCTTCATAATATAAACATCACATAATAACTATTCTTTTACTTAATAAAATTCTTTATCGGTCAAATGCATTATGAAAATTTCTTAAAACGTACACCAAAATGCATTATAAAATCTGGTACTGCAATTCACAATTTTCGAACTAATAAAAGCATGTAAAAAGTTAACAATGCGTAGAAAATTCACAATCGTATATCTTGAAATGGTCAAAGAAAAAAACATATACAGTTAAGAATAAAAAAATTAACTTAGGTAGCCTTGCATATTAGGTGTAACTTTTCAGCGAATTTTCCATAGCCTGTCTGTGTCGGATCATTGTCACTCCTAGAAAGGTAAATCTGGCACGATCGAAGCTTACTGAAACTATGTTTACTAAATTTAAACTATCTGAGACTAGTACACTCGCCTAAGTCTGCTCCCTGAATGTTCTGCTCGGCGAATGAATCAGAATATTGCTGCAAGTTGAGATCAGTCAGCCAGTCACACACATCTCTGCAATTCCATTCAGCTAGCTTCTTGTGAACATATTTACTAGCCGAAGTCTCTGCTTCTGCAAAAAAACAACAAAAAGAGTTAGTTAAGTTTTAATAAATTGTAAGCTCATCTGTAATTTTGGCGCAACTTGGTTATACCCTCAAGGCCCCTTTAAATTAGTGGCCCCTATGACTTCCCTTCCCCTCCCAATTCAACCCTCATTCTCTTCTAAGTTACTCTTTTGGCCTCTTTTTTTTTTAGCAAAATTGCTACTTACAAATGGCTTCTAAGCACTTTTGGAAAAATCGATTGGGGGAGTTTATAACTGAGTAGCTTTTCTTTTTTTTTTGGGGGAGAGAATAAAATGTTGATTCAACTTTTCTAATTTTTACATATTCTCGAAATTTTTTATTGAAAAGTAAATAAAAAATGTCTTAATTTAGGCTGATAATCGAATATGACTGGTTTGTCGATTTTTAGCAGCCTTTCCTGCCTAAACTTAGCTTTCAAAACACTCAAACAAAAACGCTATTACACGCAACA
>BBSZ01007596.1:0-26081 GCA_000981365.1 Subanguina moxae | reverse complement strand
ACATTATGAAAACCAATGATTTCCTCCTTCTGCACTCCATCTTAAAAAATGAAAGCATGATTAAGGTGTGACAGATTGTCTTTTAATTGGAGAGACACTGCTGCAGCCACTGCCTAAATTTGACAGATAACCACAGTCCGAAAATCTATCATTTCGACTGGTTTCCAGCCAACAAAATTAATTGCTAGGTTCTCCAACATCTATTCTCTCTACCACCATCAACCAAACTTGTAGCTTTTGTCACCAAACAAAAAGCTATCGGATATTTCACCGACAAACGGGATCTGACCCGAAAACTACTGCTTGTGAATGAAGTTGTTTGCTTCTATCGCCTAACTTTTTTTTTCTCCGCAGATCTCTTGTGGCTGGAAGCAAAAGAAATAGGTAAACCCCTCTTTTCAGCCACAAAATCCACGAAACGAAAAAAAAAAAATCAGCGGGATATATGGTCAGCTGCGGATGGGAAAAGTTGATGTAAGGACCCCCTAAGCAATGTTCAACCCATTGGTGTGTTTCTTTCTTCACCACTCTTTTTATTTTTTGGTTGCTGGTTTATGTGGATAGCTAATGGATATAGGGTAGAGTTGGGCAAAACTGGATTTTTCTCTCCTCTTCTTCTTCTGGGCTGTCGAGATTTCGCTCTGCACAACTGATAAAAAGTGAGGAGAGTCGAAAAACCTGCTGGGGAGTCTATTGTGTTTCACAAGAAGTTCTGCTGAGAGATATATAAAACCGATTAATAAGTGGAAGACAATAGCCACTGTTCATTCATCCTTTACTGCTTGGTCGCAGCAGCAGCAGTTTTCCTTTATTTTATTCTATTTGATAATGGTTATTTTTGAGCTGGGAATTAGAAATTTTCACTTTTTGATTCTCTTTCTTTGATGAAAACCTATTTTTTAGTAATTGTTTGGCTTTCAGGACCAAGCTTGCAAGCCGTCCTAGCCGACAGTCAAACACACGAAGATGGATCAGTCGGCGGCTGCCAGTAAGGAAGTGCCTTTGAAGGAGACCGATCAGCATCGTCAGGTCAGTAGTCATTCTAGGAAATAGTGGACACTAAACTACTCTGCTTTGCTTTTTTGAGTTGTTATTATTATTTATGTTGTTGGATTGCAGATGCGCCGCATTGCCTTTGTGGCCATAGTGGTCTCTACAGTGGCAGTAATTGCTAGTGTGGTCACTCTGCCTATGCTCTACAACTATGTGCAGTCCTTCCAAAGCCATCTGCAAGTAGAGACCGACTACTGCAAGGCCCGTTCACGTGACATGTGGCTCGAAATGACTGCTCTTCAACTCGGCAAAGGACACGCTAACCGCATCAAGCGTGGCTGGCTCTTCGGCCAATGGGTGCCAGAAGCCGGCTACGAGGGTGGAAGCGCTGGCACCAGCAGTCCATCTGGTCCTAGTGGCGGAAGTGGACCAAGTGGAGCGGTTCCCGGTGCAGGCAGCGCACCTCATGCCGGTGGAAATGCCGGCCCAGGCAGCCAAGGACCCGGAGCTGGCTACGGCCAACCTGCCAGCAACGGATACGGCCCAGTGGTCAACCCTGAGCCATCCCCAGTATGCTGCACTTGCCATCAAGGAGCACCCGGTCCAGCAGGTCCGGAAGGACCAGCAGGTTGGTCAAACAAGCTCCTTTACTAGACTAGTATATGATTAAATAGGTGAGGACGGAAAGGACGGAGACCACGGAAAGGATGGAACTAACGGGAAGGATGCTGTGCTTCACCCTGCTGAGCATGCTGAACCATGCATTATCTGCCCAGCTGGACCAGCTGGACCTCAAGGTTAGCGGGCGAAAAAATTAAAATTTTTTATCCAATTTCCTCACAAAAGCGAAATTAAGCCAAAAATTAGAAAATTTCAATTTTGAGTCCATTTATTGTACTTAATTCAATAACTTCAGGACCCGTTGGACCAAAGGGACCACCAGTAAATTATTTTTTAAAACTTTATTATAAAACACATGGCTAACTCTTGAATTGTAGGGACCAAAAGGATCTCCAGGAGAGCCCCCACGGTAAGAGAAATTTTAAGGCAATGTTTTGCTAAGTTACTACCATTATATACTATGTAGTGATGGAGTTCCCGGTGAACAAGGCATGCAAGGACAACCCGGCCCAGTCGGAAGACCAGGAAGAGAAGGACCACGTGGTGCTCCCGGCCAGCCTGGACGTCTTATGTGATTGTTTAATTAATTGGTGTATTTATATGGTTTTGACCAAGTAAATGAAATTTCAGCCCAGTGCCAGGGCCTCAAGCTCCAGCTGTAAGTTAAATTTGTGAGAAACAGGTGAAAATAAATGGTTTACGTATTTGTGTTCAGGGACCACCCGGACCACCAGGAGAGCAAGGACCAAAGGGACAACCCGGCCCAGACGGGCAGTCCTTCCAAGGACCCCCTGGCCTTCCAGGAGATGCTGGCAAACCAGGACTCGAGGGACGTGCTGGACCACCAGTGAGTTGACTTCCTCAAAGAATATTTTAGACCTTTCTTACGCTGGAATTACAGGGACCACCCGGAAACGCTGGTCAAGATGGAGAGAAAGGCAGCTGCGATCACTGCCCCGAACCAAGAACGTAAGTGTTGAGACATACATCATCCCATTCTAACCACATTTCAATTTTAGTCCACCAGGTTATTAAGCTTCATGCGGAGCATCTGTTCGTCTGCCTTCCTTTCTTCCTCCTTATTATTAGTCTCTTCAATGACAGTAGTGCTAAAGTCAAAGAAAAAATTGGATCATCTTAATTTATTGGTCGTTTCCTAGTGAAGGCATTTCTCTTCCATTTTCCTAAAATATTTTTTTGTTGAGTTGGTTTTTGCTTCTCCTAGCTGCCACCGGTGCTGCAACTTCCCACTTCGCTGTGCTGAAGTGCCATACACATAGCATTGTGATTGCTGAGAAAGAGAAAAGCATTTTGTAGGTTGTCATCGTCGTCCATGTTGTTGCTGTTGTCGTCTATAAAAAAAGCACACAACTTTTGATATGCCTCAAAATTGTGCATTCTTTTGTAAACTATCCCTTGTTATTATCTTATGCGAAGTAGGAAGCAAAAATAAATAAATCAAATTTATTGGTAAATATACAGTATACTTGATTCACATCAACAAAACATTCTAAATTCCTTTAAAATTTAGGACCGCTCGGATTCAGATTTTTATGGACCTACAAAGAAACCAGTTATTTATTTGCTAGCCAGCTAGCTCTGGATTAGCTCTAGCATTAATGTTAGATCAAAGTTACTTCCCATCGTCAAAACCTGTTACCAAAACCTATCAAGTCGTGTACTAAGGACAATCCCGCTGCATACAACTAAGCCTTAGGCTAAGGGTAAGCCAGTGCATATTAGCCGTACACTGGCCTGTTTGCTGAATAATTGTCAATAAGTGGTAAATCTTCTTCGATCCCTGATAACCTGGTTATCTTCTCGGCAGCATCACTTTTAAGAATGGTGACATCTCGATTCTGTTCTTGTCGATACAAACTTAAGTTCTGAATTTGCCAAAAATTTCAATTGCATAGAAAGACCAAAATATAGCCCTTAATCTCCTCTACAAAGTTGGAAAAGTCGTTGCCAAATCAAAGAGTTTTGAGGACGAGAAGTCATTCAAAGTCCACCACATGGTTTTTTTGAAAAAAAAAGAGGAATATAGCATTAATGTTGTTGTTAGTTAACCATATCTCTAAGTTCGATTTTATACGCAGCTTCACTTTATTATACATTATGCAACAAATAATCTTGATATCAAATTCTAACAACAATCACCCTACACAATAAAATAATCTTTTTTGTGAGTTTTTCACTTATTTGTCATACCTCACTGGAACAAGAAGATACGGGGGGAGTCGTTATGGTCGATGAGATTAGACCTGGATGAGGATATGAAACTGGTAAAAAGCCAGATAAATTATTTTCAGAATTTTTTTGTGCTGTTGACTTGGGGGATGAAGGTAAATGCCCACCCATCGCCTTAGTATTTGATAGGTCGCGGACTCTAGCCAAGGCAGCATTTCCAAATTTACGATTAATATGATCAGCCAATTTGCGAGTAGGAGGCACACCTCCTTGAGAACTGAGTCGCAACATATTCGTCTTCTTGGTTGGTGGGGCACCTCCTTGACTTAATCTCACAATGTTTGGAGATTTTTGGGTTTTTGATGAAGATGTTTTCATATTAGGTGGTTGTCCAGATAGTTTGGATGTCGTTGCTTCTGCGGTTGTCAATTTACTTGTAGTTGAGCTCGGTGAAGATGACTTTGAAAACGATTTAGAGGTCGGTCTGGATATCATCTAGAACTAACATTATACACCTTTATCAAATATAAAAGTAAATAGGTATTGCCTTTTTCCTAGCATCCAAAAACTGGTTACTGAGTAGTTGGTGCACCATTCCCGCCACTTCTGTAACTAATCCTCGTTGACTGACCTTATTTTTTTCTGGATTTGCAAGAGAGCTGTCCATAGGTTCAAGTATACTAGCTGAATTACCGTCCTTCTCAATTATGGCTTTCTTCTTCCGTTTTACCGGTTCTCTGCTGACTGCTTTTTTTACTTGCAACTGTCTGTTATTTCGCTTTTCCGCCTCACTCTCAGATGAATCACCCGAAGATTCGTCAGAGTTGATCTGTCTAAATTCCAGCATTCCTTTGTTAACGTAGTAACCACTTTTTGCTGTATCCATTGTTGAAGGCACCCACTCATCATACTAGAAATAATGATCTTAAAAAGTAAAAACAATACAATCTCAAAGGATATACTTACAGCCTCGGAGTCATCAATGAAGGCGTCTTCAAGATCGTAGCCTATTCCCTTGTCCATCACGTCTTCTTGAACATATTTTATTTTTTTGGTCTTTTTACTGGACTTCTTTTTATTTGAAATATTTGACGTATCCTAAATATACAGCATGATTAACTTGTCAAACTCTGAAAAAATTTAAATTAAATAAATCACATATTTTTTTTCCAATCGCTTGACAATTTCTAGGGCATCATGATCTATGAGTGGGTCTTCCTCATCTGATTCACTGGCCATCTGAATAATGATAACTAGCTTGACTGGCGCCGTATGGCGCCTTGATTGATAGTAAAGTGAGATTTAGAAAGAAGAATGGAGGAAAGTAAAGGGCGCCTGCGGTGCCAAGGTTTTTATTATTTATGATGATAATGGAATGGGGCCCTGTGACGCGTTGAAAAAAGTGAAAGTGAAAAGTTCCAATTAATCGGCTTGTGGATAGCACTTTGACCACTTAGGCTCATTTTCTTATTGGAAAGATAATGCTCATTCGATAGCCCTTGAAATGTAGTTGTGCCTTTTGTGAGATGGAAAACCATGTTCCATACAAAAAATAGGACAAAACGGTCTTCAAAAACAGAAATTTTGTTTTGGCGCCAATTCAAAAAGCGTGACGGACACAGTCCAAATACTATATTAGGATGTCAAAGAATAAAAAAAGCAAAAGAAACCTCAAATTCCTCTTTAATCTCGCCATAGTCGAAAGAAGCATAGCGAGTAGGTGTTGGGGTAAATACGTTTAGCTGTATGACTGTTAAACGCTTCTGCTCGAGCTTTTTCTTTTTTGGTACTCCAATTGAAGCCAGCATGGAAGACATCACTAAATTCGAGTGAGTATTTAATTATTAAAAGATCTGAAATGTAATATTTTTGGCAAGAATTAACCAGTGCATGCAAATATACTCAACAGTACAAAAAAATTTATTTAAAACGAATCTCATAAAGAAACACGGAAGAATTATTGCTAGCAAAACCAGCTGAGCTGTTTCAGAATCAAGAAGTGATCATGAAGATTGACAAAACATTGCCGTTACTTCATATTCACCGACCAAAAAGACGTCTAATTCTGGCAAAGCTAGCACGCATAGCTGGCCATATAAGTTGGATATTTCGTCGATACCATTCACTAAAAATAAATCTATATAAACGTCACTTTTTATCTAATCACATTTAAATTTAACTAAAGCTAAAGTTATCGATAAGTCCAGTTATTCAAAAAAAAAGAGCTGCATCAGCAGTGGTGATATTAAGTAAATCAACATCGTCCAAAAAATCTCAGATCGGCCGGAAAGTTATCAAAAAGTGTAGAAGACATTAAACAAGAAGTTTGGAGTCTTTTGCCGAAAATCGACATTTTGCATCAGGAGAGAAAGATGAACCATTTTGGTATATTTACCATGTTTTAAATGTTTTTTTTTCAGTAATAGCTCCAACCCCCTCTTTACACTTTTATTAATGTTTTCTATACGCCTTGATAACTACCCCACCTCAACCTCCACCTAGGGCTGCTTTTAGACATTTTGAGCAATTTCAACTTGCGATATTTTAACACGAAAATGTCATAACCTACTTGTTGTACGCGGAAAATGTAGATGCTTGCTCGTTCAGAAATTTTTTATAGAAAACCGACAAATCATTAGCTGAAACCTGATTACGACCACCAATATGCTTTTGCCTCTAAGTATGCAAAGAACTGAAAAATAGATTTGACAAAAAATTACCTCAGCATAAAACAGCGCTTTTCTGTTTTCAAATAGTTGGTTGTGCTTTGCCCAGAAATTACTATTCCATTCATTAAGTTTTTCCCTGGCCTCCCTATACACGCATTCACTTACTGATTCGTTTTCTACCCTTCTTAATCTGAAAGCTTAAATAATTTCATAAAAGTTAACGCGAAATAAAGACCTTATCGGACGAATTTTAGACATTTTGTCCACAGGCCCAACCCAGTCATATTGCCTGTCCAGTTGTTTCTCATCCGTCATTCTGCCTAAAAAAACAACGCTTTAAAAAACACCATAAAGAACCATATTGTATTGTATAATGTCATCGAAATTATTCATTTTAAAAGTATTTCGAGAGAGAAAATGTAGGAATGAAAACTTCTTTGTGTTGCAAGGAATGACGCAAACTTTTATATACATGACAACAACAAGCATTAGGTGAATCTATCGACCACACATTCGTCATAGGCTTTTTTATATTGTAAACATTATTGGCGATTCGAATCTCTAAATTCGAACTAATTTAGCGGAAACTTTGTGATCGGATTTAATCCGCTCGATTATAAAAAAGTATTTTTCCGTATTTGGATTCAAAAAATTCATTACATTAGATTTGAATCCGAATTTAAAGGTTCTGGGCGGTATAATCAATTTATCCTTACCTTTTGCTCTTAACTCTGCCCTTAGCAATAAATGTTAAAGGTAGAAGTAAAGGTAAGGGTAAAAATCAACAGGGAGTAAAAGTTGCGTTGCTCCAATTTCGTTTTCCTTCGTTTAGTCTTCACGCTGCGCGCCTGTTTCGAAAACAGAAATGCGTGTTACGATGATGTTACGCGTTTGCGAGCGCTGATTATTTGAGGCATTCGGTGTTATTTTGCGTTTCTTGACTCGCCTTCTGTATGCGCTTTAGGTTGCAACTTTTGATTTCATTTTTTTTTTGTCTAAATGATTCTCTTGCTAGCAGTTCTTGGCAAAGGATTCTGTATTTCTTCCATTCGTTGGCGAGTATGATCGTTTCAATACCATCATGAAGGGCAAAAAAATGTAGCATAAAAAGTTTGCATGCGTCTTGTTTTTACGTTCGTCTGCACGGTTTTCAGGTAGTGTTTCAATCAACCCTTAAGTGTCTTATATAGAGTACTTCTTCTGTTTGAGTCCTCTCCATCAGTGAACGAGATTATTAGCTCTATCAGAACGGCTCTTGCAACCTATAGTTTGCTACAGTCACCGCTCCCAATAACAAATGAGAAGATGATAAAATTGTAGCCGATTAAAACGCCGGCCAATGAACATAACGTTGGTAAACATGTAATCTGTGAATCAACGGCATGCTTAAATCGAAAAATACAAAGTCAGCTAACACTTTATAAAATTAACAATTAACATTAAATTATACAGTCCATTTGTGAAAATTTGCGTAAGCGGGCAAACATGTTGTCAAATTCTTGTAAATTGTGCCTGAAATAATGCTTAGAGTATCACTGCAAACAATGATTTTCAAAACTTACACAACCAGCAGAATCTGAGCAAGCATTTCTTTCGTATTTACCAGATGCCGTAAGTAGCTTTTTGAATAGTTACTGCAGCTGTAGCACGCACATTCAAATAGTGGATTAAAATCATCCTGATATCTAAAAAGTGCAATTTTACTAATCACCAATCCGAACTAGAAAGAGGAATACCTGCTCTCGTTAAAGTCAACTATTTCAAACTCAGAAGAGTAAATTGGATAATCAACCGACAACTTGAAGCCTTTGCCTTGCTCAGCCAGCCAAATGGCATATGATGAATCAAAAATGTCAACACCCAATTGAATGAGCGTAAAAATTTGTTTCGGATCGAAGGGACCTAAGTATGAGTAATACAAAAATGCAGAAATACAAAACACCTTCTACTAGTCTCGCACTGTTCGCAGGCAATTCCATCTAGAAATAAATACAGTCATGAGAAAAGTGCAACTAAAAACAATCACCATGACACCCGCCAATAACGATTTGATTTCAGCTTCATTGAAGTTATCTCCCACCAAACTTTCAGACCCTTCACAATCAGCTTGAATAAATGGACGGCTCAAAGAAAAAGACGACAAATCAATAGCAAAGGCTTTAGAATAGGCACGCGAAGAAATTTTTTTTGCCACCTCGTTTCTATAGTAAGGCGAAAATCCACCACCCAGAGTTACAAATGGAGCAATCTAAGTTTCAAAAAAAAATGCGAGGATTTTTATAACGCCATAACTTTTTTTCTTGAGTTGAATTCTCAAATTCTGTTTTAGAGATCAACTCAGTTTTTGCTCCTCTCTTGTTTGATAAACAACCTTGAAGTGCCCATATTTTTTGGGACACACTGTACGAGGTGTTTAAATCATTCTGAGCTATTTAAGCCTGCGCACTCGCGACTGTCTGCGCGTTTTTTACACTCATTGCAATAGCCATATATTTTGTAATTTTGCTTTTGAGTAATGAATGGCGGAACATTTAGATAATTAGAAAATTCCAAATTACTAAAGTTTTTTTAATGAAAAGTCTGCCGGCAATTGGGATTTATGGAATACGCGTAAACTGCCTCGCATACGCCCCTTTAAACGATCTCATTTAAGCAACCTCACAGTCGTCCATTTTTCCGTCTTTTTTGCTGCAGAGCTCATCGCACCAGTCTGTTGCACGCATTACTGACTTGATAAGACGCTTCTTCTTGCAGTCCCTCGGTGTGTCGTAATCGAAAGGTGTTGAAAATGAATGAGGTCGTATGACGTCTAGGGCAATCTTTAGCCCAAATGGTGAAATCTAAAAAGTCGTAAATATACTCAAAAACACCAACAGAAAAAGCTAAAACCTACATCTTTCCGGCCCCCTTTGGACCACAGAGATACCGAAGAACCGCTATTAAAGCCACATTCTTGATAGCTCAAGGGATCCCAAAGTGTAAGATGCATCACTGATTTTTCCTTAAAAAATTCACTTTATGAAAAGCAATAACCCTCCTCAATTGTTTTTTATTCCAGACATTTCTTTTTGATTTTTAATTTAGGTTTCCCCCAGTCCTCACGGTCACAATTTCCTAATCAATGTATATAAGAAACTTACCGGAATCTTAAGGAATTCTGATACGCCACCTCCACAGGCATTGAGTTGTTGAATTACATTGTAACTAAAAACAATGGATAATTGTCTAAACTTGAGGTGCAGTAGTGTAGACGTGGTTTATTAAATTTTTTACAATGATTGAGGCGTAAACCTGTCAAAACTCGGTTTTTTCTAATTATTCCCCTAAAAGTTTTACGCTATACCTAGTTAAATTTTACGTGTTGCGCAAAAGATTTCAAATCATAGTGGTTTGGAAAAAAAGAGTTTTGCCGATCATTTTTCTATTATTAATCTTCATTTCAATCGACCGGAGAAGTTGGCACCAGAATTTAGCGACCTTTTAGACATGGTATGCGTAAAACATTATTTTCTCGCCAACATTTACCAAAACAAGCAGAACCCCACATCCTTGGGTAATATGGTAAATACTAAAAAAGATCAACTCTACTGGATTAAAGTCGGTCTCTACTATGATAATTAAGCTCTTCGTTACGACCCTTGCCTTAATAGGCCTCATAAAGGGACAGATTAATAGATGGAGAGGCGGGTTACTAGCATGGAAATTCTAAGATTTTACACTAAATTTTGGTATATAACATTTTCGCATTTCTTGCATAAAACGCTTACAAAAAATGGAAGATAAAAACAGGGAATTATTCAAAATTTGAAATTTTAAATATTGATGTCAAGTTCGACGACCAATTTAGGGACACAGAGCTGAATAAGAAGTTCAAAATCACAAGAACTGCATAGAAAATGAAGCCAAATTTAAACATTCCTAAGTGGTTATTGTTCATTTGGCTCAGGTCAGCCACTCTCTAAGAATCATGTTTTTCAACAAAACGGGTAGGAACTAACCACGATGAAAGAGTTAATTGATAAATTGGAGTCTGACTAAACTTTAAATGCTTGTTCACCAAGTTCCTAAAAATAATTATAGAACATTTAACGCGTAGATTAAATTTTAGAATACCATGTTAGATGCGGAATATGACCAACTCGAGTGTAAACCTAAAAGAGCACTTGTCAAACCAGCTATACGAAAACAAAAACTATGGATTTTGAGTGATATCAAGCGTTCAAAAAGACCTCTCCACCCATCAAAAAGACAGTTTTGATGGTTTCGCGTTAGACCTCTTCTGTTTAGGCCGCTAAGCCCTTATCAAAATATGGATAATTAAGAGGCAAACCTCAGAGGGGAGAAAGAGAAAAGCGCGGTCTATGGTTCACATGTCAAAAAATTTCTTTTACACGCTAAACCAATATAAAAAGTGATTTTTGAATAAACGACATGGAAAAGAAACTAAAAAATGAAAAAAAAGAGTGCCAAGAAAGGCACTTATTTCGAACTCTCTACATCTTATTTTTTGACAAAAAATTAGGAAGTTCAAAAAATCTTTGGTAAAAACTTTCTGAATTATTTATTTAATCAGATTGTTAGAAAAGTAGTCCTTTTAAAAATAAACATGTCTTTGCCAAAAAACAAAATGTGGGGACTGTTTGAAATAAGTACCAAGAAATGCGGCTATAACACTTGTTTACAAGACTCTGCATACAATTTTTATAAAACGACATGGCCCGCCTCATTTCTTGTAACCAAAAAATAAATTAACAACAATAAATTACCAGATATGTAGGCGTATAAACAGTTTGAACAGAACCTCCAGTAAATTCCAGCTTTCCAAATCTTTTCACCACCGTTTTCGAGCCGACTACAGATGTTTTTAATTCAAACTTCATCAGAACCTGGCTCGAATAACAATTTTACATTAACTAGAAAAACGAACACATGAAAAGTAGACGATGACCTTAGTAAAGGCTATAAACTCCATACCACATCATCGCCAAGCACTTTATTGACAAAGTTTATTGACGAAAACGCCAAACAAATCCGACAAATAAACTTTTTGGCTAAGAAACATCCGTGTTGTAGTTTCGATATTCGGGCTTTAGCTCCCACATAGACCTAAAATGTATATTTGAAGGATTTTAAGAATAAAAAATATATGACTTGTGAGGAGGGGCAGCGTTGTAGTTGGCTATATCCATGAGAATTTCCTTTACAAAATTGGCCGGCTGATTTGTAAGTTTTTGGAGATCTATCAACCTGGACGCAATGCAATAATAGATAATTAATTAATTAAATAGAGTGACTCGAACCTGTAATACTGATGCTTCTCAAATGCATGGAAAATGGCCTGTCTAACAACATCTCGTTCTCCACGGACGGTTTTAGCTCCATCTTTTTTCGCCTTGTCTTTTGCAAAGTTCTCAGTATGCGCACTCGTAGGCTTAAACTTGACAACGGCCTTGTCCATGGTCTGAACGTATTGCTTGGGCTGACTGACAGTCTCTAATAAGCAAAATATAAGACAACATTGGAAAGCTTTACTGTTTTACCTATCTGCCTGATTTTCATCTTCATATAAGAAAGCGAATTAGGAGGCTGGCATTCTGTTAATTACAATAAAAATATTTAAATTAAGTAGAAGACGCTTTCTACCGATCGCGAACACACCAAAAACAAAAACCTACCAGCTTTTTTTACAACCTTAAACAGGCTAAAAAAGTAAATCACCATATGGCGATTAAAAAATGTACTTACACGACCTAAAAACTTCAGTTTCAAATCTAAAAGGAAAAGCTACACCAAAATGTCTACCTTCAATGCACAATTTGCCAGTGCGGAAATTCGCCTCTTCTTCAAGCCCCGACTTGTCTTCAGACAGCACTGCCATGGTTTGATTATTGAGATCACCCTGAAAATTCAATCCTCTTTTTACAATTAAAATTATCAAATTAAATAAACTTTTGAAACCATACAATGAGGAAACGATGTTCGTCTGGAATTTCAGCAGTTTTAGGTGCCCCCTTTACCATCGGCCTTTTGATCTCATTTCCCTAAAACAATTTCATAGACTAAGCCGAGAAAAAATTTGCAAAAAACTAATGCAGAATATTATACCTGCTGGAAAAACTTACAGAGCTTGAAGATGCAACACGTGAGCTATTGGTTTGCAATTGATCTTGAGTTTTAGCAGAAAGCTTAGCAGTGTTCTTAAAAGCGACCTCAGTACCTGCCTTGCCTACACTTGTGACCAACTTCCCAACCTCGCTACCAGCATTTTTTTCCCATACCAAAAATTTCAGCAATTGAAAAGAAAACTAGAAAGCTTACGAAAAGATACTTCAGACAAGTATCTCGGCACCTTGACCAACCAAATGCCACGATTAGCCTTTTCACAATTAACCAAAGAATCACCTTCAGGAGTGGCGCGTTTCTTGTTGCTCATGATTCTGCCCTAATAAAAGACCACTTTGTGACAAAAAAAATAATAGATCGACAATATTTTCAAAGAAACAATGGTAAATCCAAGTATGCAACAAATATTTAGGTCTGTCATGAATTGTTTTATAGTAATACACGAAATAAAACGCGTGACAGAGCAGCTGAAAAGCAAGCGACAGAAAAAAAGCAAAGCAAAATATTGTTCGGAATTTTCACGTCTTATTAACGAGTTCACGCACCAAATCTGCGAGCTTTCTGTCTTCTATCTTCTTGTCCCAGGCAGGTAGTGAAAGTCTAAGACTAATATTTGACATTACTGACTTGATTTGAGAAACCTTTTCTAAAAAACATCACATCAGTCACAGCACAAAAAAAATGCAAGACTCTACTCAAGCTCTTCAACAGCTTGTTCTCGACTGGAAAGTTCTCGACCGATAATTCTTCAACCGGTAAGTTCTTCAACTGGTTAATTCTTCAACTGCGTTGTAATCCACCTATTGAAAAATCGAAAATTTTTTCAACCAGTTGTTCTTCAACCGGGTAGTTCAACGACACAATTAGTGCAACTAAAATGTCTAAAGAATCCTTTTTTCATATTTTAGATAATATTGAAGTTGACAATGTGCTTTACATTGCCACCTTACCCGTTAAAATGCGCTTAAAACTCGTAAGTATAGCTAAGCTTTAAATTTTAAAGAAAACACCTCAAGAGCTAATATTTTTTTTTAGAATTATTAATATTTTTTTATTTTTTTAATATTTTTTTTAGCTAGTATTTTTTTCTTAATTGTACCTCAAAGCCAATAAAAACGTCATTTATGTCTATAAGCTACAAAAAGCAAGTAGAGAACTACCCAGTTAAAGAACGAGTGGTTGAAGAACTTATCTGTCGAAAACTAGCGGTTGAAGAACTCGGGTAAAGCCAAATGCAAAAAACTACCTTCATTTAAATGAATATCTACTGGTCTATGAGGGATCTTAAAATCGTCTTTATTGACAAGTGGCGGCAAATCAACCTGAAAGTTTTTGGTAATCAATCTAAAAATGTCTGTTCTAGTAAAAAATCCACATGTAAAACGTTTTGTGCTTCACGAGAGATGTGATTCACAGGAAAAGCTCCACACGCAAGAGATTCCTCAGATACGTGGTTTTCAGTCGATGTTCCAGTCCTTGATAAAGGCGCATCAGTTAGTAACGGACGATAGCCGACTCTTTTTACCTCACTATCACTGTTGTCTTCTTCTCCACTATAGTCTGAGGCATAGGAATTATCACCTGTAATCAATTGCCGGTTTTAATTCAAAAAATTTTTGAGAATTAGGAGTTCAGAGCTTGGAAGTTAGAATTTGTAAGAAAATTATAGGAATAATTACATGTTAGGGATATTTTTTCAAGCTCCTAACTTACAAATACGTGATTTCCAATCCGTGCTTTTTCGACATATTTTTTCCTGTTTTTTTTTTATCTATCCTTTGCTCCGAAGAGCCTGCTTAATGTCTTTTAACCCAAAATAGTTGCAAAGATGAGGCAAAACTGTCTCATAAATACGAATTTTAAATTCGTTCGGCTCGATTTCGCTCTTAGACTCTTATTTGATTTGAAATCGGCCCTAGCTAGACTCTTGTCGACGAAAGACTTGATTGAATTGTATTCAAACAAAATTTTCTGTCAAACACTTAGTGTAATCGGAAATTAATTGCTCTTGAAATATCTTTTAGCACCTACTTGTATCCACATTCTGGCTATCATCATGCAAATTCACAATTCCAAGACCATTCATTTCCACTTCATAGCCGATACTCCATCCATCGTTTTCCGGAACTAAAGTAATTAAGGTTTGTCAAATCGAACAGTTTTAAATTTTGACATTTTCAATTGGTCTTCTCCAGTTATCTCATATTTAATTAAGATTAGACGATACGAGTAACAAACTGGTGAGTCAAGTGTTTGATTTAATTCATAAAAAGCTGAAAATTTTACTGCTTAGTTTTAAATAGTTGTCGAATTATTTATTCGGAATCATTCAACAACTATTTTACGGTACTACTGTACTATACCTCACATCTCCCCACACCTTTAAAAAAACGTGATTGGGTTTTCTAGGTACATTGACCACATAAGAAGCATTTTTTGACCTTTTTTATAGGGATTGAGGGCTTATAGGGAGGGGAAGGGACAAGCAAGGAGCCTCTTTCTAAGGAGGGCTACTCAACCGTATTTTATTGGGAAGACGGGCTGTATAAGGGAGGGGAAGAGACAAGGAAGGGGATACTCTACAGAAAAAGAGAAGATTATGAACATAGTTTCCCTTACAGAGACCTACCGCATAAAGAAGCTCTGGTATGCATGCTATTTTCATGCCAGAGCTGCTTCTCGTGTGATTTATCTATCAGAGCTCTCCACAAGTCATTTAAAGGTGTTGTGCCTTCAGCAACATATTTTTTAAAAAGCTAATTGAGTCTCCATATATTTTATTGTTATTAGCTATTGGCGTCCAAGTTTTCTATTATTCGAGTATTGAAATTGAGGTGTGGTAGAAGCCGTGGAGTTGCTTATTTATACACATTGTAAACAAATAAGGGTTTGTTCATGAAGAAAAAGTAAAAATATTACGTTGATTTGCATCACTAGAGTTAATACCTCCGGTTTCACTCTTGTTGTGACTGTTTTCTGGCAAGTGTGGACCCATCTAAAATATATAATCTGTGGAAAGAATAAATTACAACTGATAGAATTTTACGAAGTGGCCCAATTTCTATTCCGGTATTTGTGTTTTTCATAACTTTTAAATTTGCGGTATTTTGATTTAAATTTGACTAAATTGATAGTTAGAATCGAGGGTTAAATTGGGAGTTGGATTTTTTAAAGGTGAAATTGTTGAGTTGTCTAAAAACGACCGGCAAATTCAGAATACTTCCGGTGAAAAAAAATCAAAAAACCCTATACAAGGGCAATTCACCCATGTCAAAACTTTAAATGCTCTAATTAATTTATTAAAAAGGATTGTGGTAGCTAAAACTAAGAAAACATATACACCAAGTGGACAGGGCCTACAACAAAATACACCCACACAAAATGCACTCTAGATATTTTATTTATCTATGCTCCCATTGTCCATCCATTATCTGCTGTTCAGTATTCAACATATTATCTAGGGTCACAAGCTTATCCACTAATCGACATGATCATTTTAATCATTTTAATTTGCTTGAATTTTTCTTAAGTATTACTACTAACGAACGGTACTACCCAAGGTGTCGTCTTATCGAAACGTTAACTTATTTATCCATGCACCAACCAAACCATGTGGATGTCCATTTGTTGTAATTTTTTTTCATAGTTTCAGGCACTGAAAGCACAAAAAAATTCGGGAATTCTGATAAACCACAGAGGGGACCAAGACAAACCAAAAATTTTTTTTCTTCCAAACCACAAATAAACCGCATGTTACACTCCTCCACGACACGGAAAACACAATAAAACAAACGGCTTCTCCAAATAAAGCTCAGATCTCGCAGCGTGACAGACAAACAAAACGTCTCTAATACTATATAGGAGATGTAGGGTGTATTCTTGTCGCAGGTGTGTTTTGCCCCATGCCCAGTGGACACCCATTTGGTTTGATTGGTGCATAAAATATCCAGTATGGTAGTGTTGGTGCATAAATGAACAGTCAAAATTTAATACAATTCTATTCCACAGAAAATCGCAACAATAACTGCAACTTTTTTCGTAGCAATGTAAAAAGTTTAAAACCGAAGCGAAGTGTTCTTTTACCGTGAGAACAAGCGTAAAAAATAAGATTTTAAAATTGTGCCTTTTAGATCGACGCGTTTTTGGCTCATCGATAATACTTCAAACGATCCCACTATTGTTCGTGTCCTATTTTTCTTCGTTGTGAATGCCGTTGTTGGTTTACATATTTTTCATGTATAGTTCTACTATTCCTTTTAATTACAGTCAACGCTCGATTTAACGGCCCTAAAAGGACATACCCGTGCCCGGCAGAGAAAGGAGACGGGAACCAAAAAAGTTGTTATTAGATTTTTTAAGCATTTGAGTGTGTCTGTCTGAAGCATTTTGCCTAGTTTTGAAGAGTAATCTAATGCCAGTTACATCAGATTTGCTACAAGGCTATCAAGAGATACCAAGACAAAGAAATTTATTGGTCTCCTTTTATTTGCCTATTCTTGCAGTGTCGCGCACCGGTATGCCCCTATCTGTGGGTGCTACTTACCTCAAAATTTATTTTTATACGAATTCACGTTTATATGGCATGTAAGGACTCGCTACGAATTATGATCACTAGATTATACATAAACTCACTACACTTTTACCCCAAAAAACGTTTGCATGTAATTATGGTTTATAATCGCGTGTTGACTCCTTCTAAGTAATTTCAGCGTCCCCAAACGAGGGAGAAGATCAGAAAGCCATTTTTAAGAAGATCGAGGGCTCTATTGGGAGAGGGGGAAGGAACACTGGGGGTCTACCCAGGGCAGCTAAATTAAGGACTTTAAAAGGATGCTTTTAGCATTAAAAAGGATGTTTTTTAGGGGATTTTTTTTGTAAAAGATGCTTTTTATTTGAAATTTTTGCGACCTTTAATTAATTTTAATTCAAGCGTGGGGACTTAATGTAGCGAGTCGTTTGGCGGTTGTTTAGATTAATCGAAGTTTAGAGGAATTGGTTTTTGGATGAACTGTCCTTAGATAGATTTGCTTTTAGAGCAAAGACGAGTTAATACTTCTTTTTATTTAGATAGAGGTGTAAAGTTGCGTCAAAATGTCAAAGTTTTTCAAAGGAGCTGTGTCAAGTTCAGAATCTAGTGATAGCGATCAATCTGGTGATGAGATTGGTGTAATCCAGCAACGCCCAGTGTAATTTTTTTCTGTTTCTTAAATCTATTAATGCGTTTATTCTTATCTTAGAGTTCGAGATTTTGGCCTTCCCAGTGACAGTGATGATGAGGGTCCAAAGCGTGTTGTTCGCTCTCAAAAAGACAAGATGTCCCAAGATCTTAAAGAACAGATTCGTGTGGCAAGAAATGCTCGCAACATTAAAGATGTTACGAAACTCCTTACTGGTAATGCCACTTCATGCAGAGACCTTATTATTACATGCGTATATATATTGCAGCGTTCGAGAATTTGTGTAAGATCTACGACAAAACTAAGTCAATAATTTCTAAGGAGGGTCTGACCATTCCACGTTTCTACATCCGCTATCTGGCTGAATTGGAAGATTTCTGTAACGAACAATGGGCTGATAAGGAAGGCATTAAGGTAGTACCTCTGTTATTTTGCGTAAAGGTCTTTCGCTGCTTTCGGTGATTGGATATTTGATAATTATTTTGGATTTGTCGTGCGACATTTTCAAGTAGTGTTCAAAGATGTTCATTTGCCTTATTTTTTCCTATTAAGGCTATGTCAAAAGCGAATTCGAAGAGTTTCAATTCCTTGCGCCAGAAGCTTCGAAAATACGCTAAAGACTTCGAGGCTGAAATCAGTGCTTATCGTGAAGGAGGTGCTGATCCTGCTGGCTATTCTAGTGGAGTAGAAGACAGCGATGACGGAGAAGTGGTTGGTTTATTTAATCAATAATTGCATTGAGACTGTGCGATATCTAGAGGCTAAATTTAATGACGCTTTTTAGCAAGAGGAAAATTTGCCCGATGTCGCTGCTGCCCAGTCTCTTAAGAAAGGCTTTAAGCAAAAAAAATTTAACGCTGAGTCGGATGCAGAATCGGATAGCGATTGGGATGATGATCTGGGGTCCTCTTCTGGTTCTGAGATTGAATTGGAAGGTAAACAGGTAAACTTGGCTTTTTTTAAAATTTTATTTTAAATGTTACTTAAAGTACCTGAATTTAGATGGAAGACTTGCGCAAGTTTTTCCTCAAGTTGGTTTTTTAAATTAATTTGAAGGTTTGGGCTAATTAATCATTAATGTAACTTTTATTTTCTTTGTAACAGGAAGGAAAAAACTGTGAAGATCAAAGAAAAGGAAATCCGAAAGAATAAAGAAGTCAAAGCCCAAAAAGGTGTGGAGTCAGACGAAGATGATAGCAATGAGCAGTGGATGAAAATTCGACACAAGGATGATCCTTCTAAGCCTTTGTTTGAATCAAAAGCTGAGATCAATGCAGAAGTCAGTATTTACGTTATGATCTTGTGTTTTAGTCGCAGAGTGTTTCTATGCTATTAAAGAAATTTTAGGTTGTGATTAAGAAACTGTCGGAGCTAATATCCAACCGTGGAAAGAAATCAACCAACCGGAAGATTTATTTAAAGTATTTGCAAGAGCTTTACGATATAACCGTTGAGCACGACTTGGGAATGGGAATTCTGGCCAAAATTCTGTCTTCTGTTATTTCCGCTCAGTTTGAGATGAATGCTAGAATTATTGATGCCATGGAGTTCAAGTCTTGGATGAAGTAAGCTTATTCATCGAATTCCTTTTCTTTCGTGTGAAATGACAGTGGTTGCAATTTAGGACTTTGGAAACTATTGATGGGCTTTTTAACATGCTTGTGGACAATCAGAACGTACACATTTCTGCAGTTACTAATGAAGACGAAGAAAATTTGACGGTATGTGTATTAATTTTTTTATTATTTTTGCACACCTCTTTGAATCTTTTATTATTTTTGCACACCTCTTTAGAATCGGGATGAACCTTTTCGAATTCATGGTTCTGCCATTCTTTTTGTGAAGCGTCTTGACGATGAATTAACTAAGATTTTTCAACATACAGACTGTCACAGCACTGACTTTATTGAAAAGTAATTTAACTTTATCCCTCTTAATTTTGCCAGGTACTGACTATTTTTTAGGCTCAAGGGCGAAAGAGAGCTGTGTACGCTCATTAGCAAGGCTCAGTCATACGTAGATGTTCGTCGCAAATCAGGAATTGTGGATCCAAATGAAGTAGTGATGATTTACATGCTACATATTGAACATCTTTATTACAAGGTTTCTCTATTAATCTCTCTACAGGAAAGAAAAACTACACTTTTAGTATTCTACCAATGAACTCGAAACCAAAGAATTGATGAACAGTCTTTGCAAAGTGGTTTATTCCATGGATACCAACACTATGCAACAGTAATGTTTAAGGGTATTTGCTTCATTTTACCTTGGAATTTCAGACGTCAGCGTGCAATGCTCTGTCAAATCTACCACCATGCTCTGCATGATCGGTGGCAAGATGCAAAAAATTTGTTGCTTATGTCTCATCTTCAAGCTGTTGCAGATCATTCGGATGCTAATACACAAGTAAATCTATAATTTGCTTGTTGCGGCGTGCATTAGTCATGCTCCACGTACTTTTTTAGGTTCTCTACAATAGAACTATTTGTCAGCTTGGGTTGTGTGCCTTTCGACATGGATCTATTCGCGAAGGTTTTAGTGTATAAATTTTAAGTAGATTGACTGGGTGACTTTTGCAGCACATATGGGACTCCAAGAGATTCAAAATACGCAAAAAGCAAAAGAGCTTCTTGCGCAGGGTGTTCCTCCGAGGAATGCAGATAAGACTCCAGAGCAGGTTCCTGACGCAGCATCGTTTCATTTTTGCTCACAACCTTTTTTTCCAGGAAGTCAAAGAAAGAGCCGTCCAAGTGCCTTATCACATGCATATTAATTTGGAGCTGATGGAATGCGTCTATTTAATCTGTCCGGTTTAATACGCTTTTTTAGCTGCTAACGTTTATTGTCATTTAAGGCTCCATGCTTCTTGAAATCCCTAACATAGGCTGGCATGAGAGTGACCAACGGCGTCGCCTGCTTTCTAGAAGCTTCCACTATCAGCTGAAGTTTTCAGAAAAGTAATTTGCCGAATTGTTCTTTAAAGGTTTGTTAGCCGCCATGGTAAATGTTTAGGTCAGCTCTGATTGGACCACCAGAAAACACTAGAGAGCATGTCGTTGCTGCATCTCGTGCCATGCTTAGAGGGGATTGGATTAAATGTCGCGACTATATTATTAACGACAAGATGAATGCTAAGGCAACATGTTTATAAGGAGTTATAATTTAATCTATCGAGTTTAGGTGTGGAATCTTTTCCGTAATTCCGAAGCTGTAAAGAACATGGTGATGAGTCGCATCCAAGAAGAAACTCTACGGACATATTTGTTAATGTACTCTACAGTTTATACAACTGTATCCTTGGAGACTCTCTGTCAGCTGTTTGATTTGGAGAAGAAACGTGTGTATTCTTTGATAAGGTCTGTTTCTCGGTTTTAGGTCAGGTCTGATAGAATTTAACTGAAAGCTTTTTGTTTTTATAGTAAGATGATCATTAATGAAGAGCTCAGTGCTACTTTGGACGAGCCGACGGATTGTTTAATTATGCATCGTGTTGAGCCATCAAGACTTCAGCAACTTGCGGTAAAATCGTTAGGATTTGAGGAAACGCTTTAGATTAAATAACGTCGCTTTAGTTGAGCTTGACTGATAAGCTTACTCAGCTTGCAGACTCTAACGAGCAGGTAGTCATCAAAATGTTATCTTTCTTGCCGTTTCTGTCTTTTCATTTGTTGTTTGTGTTTCAGATTGTTGATCCTCGCAGTACTCGAACAGGCTATGCGGGGCCTGGAGCTAGCTGGAGCTATCAGGGTGGCGGTCGTCAAAGAGTTGGTGATTCTGTGCAAAATGCTGACGGCCGTGTTGGTCGCTCAGGTGTAGGTGGAACTCCTTCCTGGTATGGTAACAGTCAGCGAAGAGTTGGTGTAGTTGACAGAAATCGTACTGCAAAATTCCCGCAGCATAAAGGAAAGCAGGCTTATTAAATGTTATGGAGTAAGAAAATGGGTGGAATATATTGTTTAAACGTATTCGCTTTTGTTATCAATAAAAAATAAATCAAAAGTACAGGTGTTATATCCTGCGTAATAAGTGACTGAGGCAGAATCAGGGTTGTCAAAATGGTGGAAATTTCCATATGGTAAAAATCTCATGTCGTATCGAGACAAATGGATGATGGTAAAAAGTGGTAGGTATTGTGAAATTTATTCGCCATTTTGCAAACAGCGTTGCTATCACATTTTTTCTGCTCTTATTAATACCTGGAGACATTTTCAAGTTATATCACAGGAAATACGGTATACCGCCTTAAATAATGTACAGTAGCGGACAAAAAACTTGCAGCAGGCAGTTTTTTGGCACACTTTGGCGTATCTTTTAACAGACTATTTTTTGATGCAACTGTCAAAAGCAAAATTATTGTACGAATTCTTAGCTACATTTTGATTATAAATGTATCGCATTGTGTTTTCACATAGAAGCCTTACCAACGCATTTTTTGCAGTGACATCAAATTTCAGGCGGACAAAAAACTTGCACCAGCTACATGCGCGATTGCTTTGCATAGAAAAAGTCCCAGTGCAAGTTTTTTGTCCGCTACTGTAAGTTTGAGACTTGCCTTTCCAGTCTGTCTAAAGGAGGCCTTTCAGTTTAAAATTTTTATTAGGCTTAGCTGATTCGTGGCCAACTTTATAGAAATCATATATTTGCAGTGTGAGTGCACAACAAAACATTTGCTACTAACCACTTTGAGTTCTTTCTATTTGAGCCTTCTCTGTCTGAGTTTCTTGCACATTATTGTCTTTGGAATCCACTTCATTCATTTCAATCGGTAGATCACAAGCATCGTTCCCTTTACTTACGTCCACACTTTTTCTTCCGTCATTCGTTTGACCTACTGTTTCACCTGAGCATTGTACAGCACTCGGACGACAATGACTGTATGAACTGCGAGTGGTTTGCCCTTCATCTGCAGTGATTTCCTTGAATTCGGTTTTACGGCTAAACAAAAAGCTTACAAGTTATTTTCTTTCCAAGGTTACCTTCCAAAACAAAAATCCCATAGCATGGTTTAATTTTTTCGTTGGTCTTTTCTTGACCACAATTCTTCAAATTTTCGCTTTTTTAATAAGACAGGACACAGGACTCCACTGAGAGGAAACAATATGCATTTATTTGGGCGTATGGACGTTTCGCAAATAATCGCAAATGCAAAAATTTGCGAAACGTTTCGAAAATGTTTGTATTTTCAAATTTTATAAATTTTGCCTTGGTCCCCCAAGCTCATTTTTTTCGCAAAAATATTTTTTCTCAGAATGACTCTTAAACAAAAAAAGCTCCCACCCTATAACGTCTATGCACCCTTATTTGGTACCAAAAACATCGTTTTCGTTAAGAAATTCATATTCTGTTGGTTGATCAAAATTTTATTGATGTTTGCTACATTGTCAAAAACAGATTATTCGATTCAACAAAAAGTGTGTTTCTTTATTTGGTTTGGTAGAAACTGCTTGCCTACGAAAGTGCAAATACAATACTACAGAAAGTCTGAATGAAATTTAAAGAAGCCGAATAAAACAACCATCAAACGTTGATGGAAGTAGATCATGGAGATCGCCAGCGTATCTTCATAAAAAAATTAACAAAATGTTTAAAATCCAAAAGGTTATGGCCAAAATGAAAGCAACGACAAAGTCGGACCACCCTGCATTTTCTAAAAACCCCTCCACTTATGCATAAACATACAATTAGACTAAGCAGAAATTAGAGAAATTCAATTTCTGTGAAAGTACTAAAGTTGAGAATAAGCATTGATGGCCCCTTAGAAAACTGGGTCTTTACGGGGACCTTTTTAAAGGTAAGAGTTCAGCTAACATTCAAAGATAAGTAGACCAGATTTTCAGGGCATCATTTGACAAATTCACAATAAAATTGCAAAAACATACGTGAAAGCGCGTGCTATAGTTCGCTCATATTCACAGTTTTGAAAGAACGCCTTTTTGTGTCGAAACAGTCGATCAATCGCTGCACTTTTTTGATTCTCTGCTGCGTTAGGAACCTATAAGTTAGGAAAAATAGTCATGAAAAACAATATTTTATGGGACTCACCAATGCTTGGTTTTCAGGCACTAACTGCATCACAAAATTACCGCCCTTATCGAGATTTGCATTAGAAGGAGAACTGAACCACAGGAATGAAGACAAAATAAATGGCTCGATTGGGGAGATCTCTTGCTTGAGCATATAAGAAAAAACTTTGTTGACAGAGGTTCTGCTTGAACGATAAATTTTACGACAAAGAATCTGGAATATGAGTAGTTATTTAAATTATTAAAAGTGGTAAGTACCAAATCCCAAAATTGCGACATTGCTCGTTTAAAAAAACGAAATATTCTCACATGAGGTCCCCATAGACAGAAAACAGCAGCTGTATCGGCGAGAACAGTGAACACAATCAGAAAAAAATGCAGCCAGTAGGTCCACATCAGAAGGCTGAAAGAAAATTATTTTAAAGACAGGGTAAAAATGCTAGTGGTGTCAGATGTCAAATTATTTAATACCAGTCTGAGAACTCTCTTTAGAACAAGGGCCAATTTCAAAAAGCCAATACATGCATCGTGTTGAGCCATCAAGACTTCAGCAATTTGCGGTTGCTCGCTATCGTGCCACCCGCGGCTATAAGGACCGATTCCTGTACAGAATTGTCACTGGAGACGAGAAGTGGTGTCTCTACGTTAATATGAAGCAAAGGAGAGAGTGGGTGGTCGAAAGGTGGGATCAGGTAGTAAGCAATAATAAAGAATACATAATTGATTAACTTGTTGCTATTTTCATCAAAAATTGCCAAATATTTAATAAAGAAAAAACCACAAAAAGTTATTTACCAACTCAATATACAGTTGACACTGTCAACTTTACACTTTAACGAACGCCCAAAAAGTTCGTTCCACAGCTGAGTCCGATCCAGTGTTTTCAAAAATGACTTGTCATCAGACTTTAATGACAGTCATCGATGACAATGAGTTGACTTGTCATTTTAGTTATTTGGCAAAATGACTTGACTTGTCATTTTAGTTATTTGGCAAAATGACTTGACTTGTCACTGTCATTTAGAGTTATTTTCAAAATGACAACTCATTTCAGTCATTTTAGCTAAATGACAAGTTATTTTTGAAAACACTGGTCCGACCATTTTTTTTCTCAAATTTTGAAATCTTTTGCTAGTTTTTATGTTGATGTTTCTAAAGCAAAATTTTGAATTTGCCGGTCGTTTTTACACAACTTAATAATTTCGTCTTTAAAATGTCCAACTCTCTATTTAACGGACTTATTTTTATAAAAAAGCATCCGTTAAATTGAGTTGTGTAAAAACGACTGGCAAATTCAGAATCCTTGCGATTTTTTGCCCTATAGACATCAGCATAAAAATGTCAAAAATTGAGGTAAAAAAATGGTCGGACCCAACTGTGGAACGAACTTTTTGGGTGTCCGTTAAATCGAGCGTCGACTGTATACAAAAGAAAAAGCTATAATCAGTCGTGATAATTTTAGAGTTATCCTCACTATAAAGCTATCAAAAAATTTTTTGTTTGACGAACTTGGCTTTCATTGTTTTCAAAATTCTGTGCCCGAAATTAACTCCAAGCGCCGACTCGCTTCTGTCTGAATGCTTTATGTGTACCGTATTTACTCTATTAAGCGGGCACCCTCTAATGAGCGGGCACCCTCTAATAAGCGGGCCCCCTAGCTAAGGGTCGAAAAATAAGCGGGCACCCTCTAATAAACAAGCCCTATGATTAATCAAAACCAAGCCAGTTGATAACGAGCTTGCCCTTAAATTCGTCGACGATTCTTTTCACTGGACGCTTCAACTGGACTAGAGAGTAAGGTAGAAACTTGCGACCAGTGCTACTAGCTGTGAGGGTGACCGTGATTCGTATCTTCTCTTGTCCTGATGTGTTAACGACCATCGAAAGATCAATTCTACACAGATTCGGATCATAACTGCTGTATCCTTACATCTTTGTCACGGGGGCGTAGGAGGCTTGGGGCTTGGGGTTGAGATGCGCACACACACATACCTGAGACATAAATCACTCGAAAATGACTCTGGATGCATACCAGAGTTTCTCTATGCGGTAGGCCCCAGTTAACAAAATTATGTTTAAGATTTTTTTTTATTGCTAGCAGGTGTTGTCTCCTCTTCATTTACCAGAAATCTTTCATTTGGCGAAAAATGCATTTTGTCGCAATCCTTCGATTTTCTCTGCAGTGAAAAAATAAAATTACGACAATTGTTTAATTACATCAGAAATCCAGCAAAAAAGAACAGGGGGGACCAAGGCAATTTTTGAAAATTTTGCGGAAAACAACA